>JAIUZE010027873.1:0-14961 GCA_022085475.1 Heliosperma pusillum | reverse complement strand
ATCCACCTCCCTACCCGCAGAAATACCAGACCTATAGCAAATGTCGAATAAGGTGTCACAAACAAGGTTATGCCGATGCTTAACCCCCACAGTGCCAGTACAAGAAACAGCGTGGTCCCCATAAATATCATCAGCAAAAACCCGAGAGCAAGCAGGACAAGGCCTAGATACCACGAATAAAGGAACACCCAGACGATATCCCAGCACACTACGGTAAGTCCTCCCGTTCATAGTCTGACCCAGCCCAGAGATAGGAACCGCATGCAACCAATCAGAAGAGTGGGCACCACGCTGAGACTTCCACAACGCAAGCTGACGCGGTCTCAAAGAGTAAACAGATTCTGCAGTAGTAGCAATCCTCGCAAAATATATATCTGCCAATTTTTTCATAAGTTTTGGGGCAGCGATTTCACTAGGATCACGTAAGAAAGTAGAACCTGTAGTCTCCGAAAAACCCGCAAGGCATCATCAAAAGTAGGACCAGCATCCACAATACCAGAAGGCCCAGAAAAGCATAGTGCAAAACATCCCCGGCAGCATAAACACCTAGCCCACCAAGATGAAAAGGGAAAGTGGCAAGGCGCCACTGCCAATCCCCAAAACCAGGCCCAGACGCGGTGACAATGCGTTCCAAGCTAGAACGAAGTGCTGCATCAAACCGAGATGGACAGACCCAAAGACTCTCGGCGAACATGTACGGAGGGTAAAGTAGAGCTTAGATATACCCGTACAAGCTCTAAGCAGAAGCAACTCACATTGTGGGTCCTCAATTCTATCAACTAAATCCATAAGCTCAATGGTCTAAGTCACTCTCGTCGCCACAAGCTCACTGCCAAAACTAGATCAAGTACTGACAGGCCCACCCAAAACAGAGACACCACGCAAAGGCCGAGCAATGGAAGGAGGGAAAACACCAGGAAGTCGACTCCGGGGATCCTCAGTAGGCCAAAAAACCTCAGTCTTAGCGACATTAAGATGGAGACCAAACTGAGGACCATCTGCCATAATCAAATCCAATACCTTCCCTACCTCCATAGTATCCCCAACAATGGTGCCATCATCCAAGTACCAAGCTTGCAAACTCAAATCAAAAGATTCCCGTATCATGCACACCAAGGGATGCAAAATCAAAGCGAAAAGCAAGGGTCCCAAAGGATCACCCTGCTGGACTCCCTGACAAGACCACAAACAATGTTCCCCATAATAAAGACAGGCAGGACTAGAGTAACAGAACTCCACTCAATGGGAAAGAATCGGGCAACGACGACAAACTTCCAGAAGCATGGTTACACGATCAACAAGGTTGAAAGCATTCTGGAAATCAACCAGCAACATAGAAAGCCCCACATCCCCACCACGAGCCTCAATGAACCGATTCAAGGCATGCAAGACAGCCTCTCCTCCACCGGACACTCCAACCCCAAACTGAAGACCAGCAAAATAAGAATACAAAGAAGGACCAACCAAACAAGCACCTACCTTAGAAACAAGACGTCTCCAGACGGTGCCAACATCAATAGGACGAACACCACCACCAGGTTTAAGAAGCGGCGTGAGTGGAGCGCTGGCAATGTACTCACCAAGCGCTAGTGGACATCTGCCCTCAAGAAAAAGATTGACCACCCTAGTAATAGTAGCGATCAGATCATCAGAGATAGCCACGGCAGCGCCACTCAAACAGTCCATAAGGTGTTGGGCACGAAACACATCCCTCCCACAAGAAATGCCACACAGGAAACTACGAATCATATCCACAACCACAGCCAAAGAGGCAACAAGAGAATGATGATCCACAGGCAAATGAGGCAAGGAAGGAGATGGGGCGACCGGGTGCTTCTCCCGCAAAGCCCCAAAAGTGGCATCAGAGTAGAGGGCGACGCTAGAGGAAGAAAGCACCTTAACAACAGCAGTATAATGGCCATCACAAATCTTCCGCCGACATTGGCGGAGGTTAAGCTCACTCAAATCCAGATCCTTCTCCACATGAAACGAGGGAGGAACCTCAGCCAAACACTCCCGCAAAAGCTGCAAACCACCTCCAGGCACCCCCCAAGCGAGAATAGCCCTGGTAATACTCTCTTCCTGACGCTGTCGCCTAATAGCAGTCCTACACTCAAGATAACTCCTAGGAACGAAGGTCTTAAGCAGACAAAGAGGCAACACAAGCATACAGACCCAGCAGGAGAGGTCACCAGGAGAGCCAGCCACATCATCCAAAACCTCCTTCAAAACCCGAGCAAACCCAAGCCGGCACTTAGGAGGAATAGATTTCACGGTACGAAGGCCTAAAGATAATAAACAATCAAGCGAAGACACAGACCACTGAACAAGCTCAACCCCATCATCAGAAGAGAGAACCGAGGGAGACAGAGCCGGAGGTGGAGGGATACCATGAATAATAAAGCTAACGATACCATCGCCACAATCCGGAAGCTTAATAATATCCCTCCGACTATGCCGACACCTAGAGCGAAATGTATGGGTTTTAAAACACTCCCCACACAACCAAAGCCTCATCCGCTTAAAAGTAATATCGGCATTAGAGAAAACCGTCGGACTATTAGAAAGAGTTTGACGTGTAAGCCCCAAAGAATCTTCCTGACAATGACGATCCTGAAAATGATTCTGCCACGCGGCCTTAGTAAGACCATTACCACGGCCATCCGGACAATCATGAATACTCGAAAAAGGACAATGAAAACGTACTAAAACATGCATGATAATGAAAAAGAAAAAGAAAATAAAACCTAAAAAGAATGAGAAACCCTAATGACACAACACCCATGCATGGCCACGGCTCACGTAAAGCCCAAAACCAGCCACCACCATGACCACCAACACCGGCCACAACCCAGAATCACCGGAACACCCAAGGCTACATCACCGGACGAGCACCACCAGTTAGAAACTGGCAGCCTACCATCCACCAAAAGAAAACGCACAAAACACCAAACCAATCCTAGAGGCCACGACAGAAGACATGTCCAAACACCGACGGCGACTCTCCGACAGCGACTCCCCCCACAAACACCCCACACGCAGGCAGGAAAAGGAGCAAACGAAAACACCGCCGCCGACGCTCGCAAAAACAGAGAACTCCTGCAACGCCAAGGATATGAAACCACAAACGCATTATTATTATTATTATTATTATTATTATTATTATTATTATTATTATTATTATTATTATTATTATTATTATTATTATTATTATTATTATTATTATTATGATGCGTGAAGCTTTCATTAAAATAAAATATAAAGTTTACAAGAAGTTGGTGGAGAGCCGAGAGACAATCTGGGCCCCCACCCCCTTAGCTATAGCAAAACTAAGCCTAGTAAAGATATAAGCGGCCACCCGAGCCCCAGCATCCTGAGATACCGAGAATTTCTGGATCCGCTTGAGCAAGTCAACGGCATCCGAGCCCAGCTCTCCAAGCGAAGAGAAAGAGAAGGGTAGGAAACCATAGCCAGCAGCCGCGCATAAATCTCCATACTTAGCACATTTGCGCTGAGCAGCATCAGCGACAACCCGTCCCGGCACAAAATCGGACATCCCAGTCTAAGTCAAGGGGGAAGACCCTGTCAAATCAACACACACATCACGCCCTCTGTCCCAGCAATAAAGTAGCAAATCCGCAAGACGAAGAGACCCGCCATGCCCGTCAACCAAACCGATATCAACCTCCTTGCCCGTAGAAATACCAGCCCTATAGCAGATGTCAAATAAGGTGTCACGAACGAGGTTATGCCGATGCTTAACCCCCACAGTACCAGTACAAGAAACAACGTGGTCCCCAAAAATATCATCAGCAAAAACCCGAGAGCAGGCAGGACAAGGCCTAGATACCCCGAATAACGGAATACCCAGTCGATACCCAAGCACACTACGGTAAGTCCTACCGTTCATAGTCTGACCCAACCCAGAGATAGGGACCGCACGCAACCAATCAGAGAAGTGGGCACCCTGCTGAGACTTCCATAACGCAAGCTGGCGCGGTGTCAAAGAGAAAACAGATTCCGCAGTAGCAGCAATCCTCGCAAAATATATATCTGCCAGTTTCTTCATAAGTTTAGGGGCAGCGATTTCACTAGGACGATCACGTAAAAAGGCAGAACCTGTAGTCTCAGAGAATACCCGCAAGGCATCATCGAAAGTAGGACCAGCATCCACAATACCAGAAGGCCGTAGAAGCTTAGCCTGCAAATCAGCAGACTGCAAACGGGACCCAAAAAAGCATAGTGCAAAACATCCCCGGCAGCATAAACACCGAGCCCACCAAGATGAAAAGGGAAAGTGGCAAGGCGCCACTGCCAATCCCCAAAACCAGGCCCAGACGCGGTGACAATACGTTCCAAGCTAGAACGAAGTGCTACATCAAAACGAAGATGGACAGACCCAAAGATCCCCGGGGAACAAGTACGGAGGGTAAAGTAGAGCTTAGAAATACCAGTACAAGCTCGAAGCAGAAGCAGCTAACATTGCGGGTCCTCAATCCTAGCAACCAAATCCATAAGCTCGATGGTCTTAGTCACTCTCTTCGCCACAAGCTCACTGCCAAAACTAGGGCAAGTACTGACAGGCCCACCTAACACAGAGACACCACGCAAAGGCCGAGCAATAGAAGGAGGAAAAACACCAGGAAGTCGACTCCGGGGATCCTCAGTAGGCCAAAAAAACCTCAGTCTCAGCGACATTAAGATGGAGACCAAACTGAGGACCATCCGTCATAATCAAATCCAACACCTTCCCCACCTCCAAAGTATCCCCAACAATGGTGTCATCATCCAAGTACCAAGCCTGTAAACTCAAATCAAAAGAGTCCCGTATCTTGCACACCAAGGGATGCAAAACCAAAGCGAAAAGCAAGGGGCCCAAAGGATCACCCTGCTGGATTCCCTGACAAGACCACAAACAATGTTCCCCATAAAAAAGACGGGCAGGACGAGAGTAACAGAACTCCACCCAACGGGAAAGAATCGGGCAACGACGGCGAACTTCCAGAAGCATGGGTACACGATCAACAAGGTTGAAAGCATTCTGGAAATCAACCAGCAACATAGAAAGCCCCACATCCCCACCACGAGCCTCAATGAACCGATTCAAGGCATGCAAGACAGCCTCTCCTCCACCGGACACCCCTACCCCAAACTGAAGACCATCAAAATAAGAACACAAAGAAGGACCAGCCAAACAAGCACCTACCTTAGAAACAAGACGTCTCCAGACAATACCAACAGCAATGGGACGAACACCACCACCAGGTTTAACAAGAGGCGTGAGCGGAGCGCTGACAATGTACTCACCAAGAGCTAGTGGACATCTGCCCTCAAGAAAAAGATTGACCACCCTAGAAATAGAAGCGATCAGATCATCAGAGATAGCCACAGCAGCGCCACTCAAGCAGTCCATAAGGTGTTGGGCACGAAAACCGTCCCTCCCGCAAGAAGTGCCACGAGGGAAACTACGAATCATATCTAAAACCACAGCCGAAGAGGCAACAAGAGAATGATGGTCCACTGGCAAAGGAGGCAAGGAAGGAGATGAGGTGACCGAGTGCTTCTCTCGCAAAGCCTCAAGAGTGGCATCAGAGTAGGGGGCGACGCCAGAAGAAGAAAGCACCCTAACAGCAGCAGAATAGTGGCCATCACAAATCTTCCGCCGACATTGGCGGAGGTTAAGCACACTCAAATCCAGGTCCTCCTCTACATGAAAAGAAGGAGGAACCTCAGCGAAACACTCCTGCAAAAGCTGCAAACTCCCTCCAGGCACCCCCCAAGCAAGAATAGCCCTGGTAATACTCTCCTCCTGACGCTGTCGCCTAACAGCAGTCCGACACTCAAGATTACTCCTAGGAACGAAGGTCTTAAGTAGACAGAGAGGCAACACAAGCATACGAACCAAGCAGGAGAGGTCAATAGGAGATTCAACCACATCATCCAAAACCAAGTTAAGTAGAAATAACCAAGTTAAGTAGAAATTTTTAAAAGTACACCTAATTCACCCACTCCCCCTCTTAGGTGTTAATCATTCTTAACTCTTCAATAAATTTTTCTTCTATAAATTATTATTATTATTATTATTATTTTTTTTTTTTTATAGAAGGATGCACGCAGTTTTTATTATTATTATTATTATTATTATTATTATTATTATTATTATTATTATTATTATTATTATTATTATTATTATTATTATTATTATTATTATTACGGAAAATTCACGTGGTACCCCTAAACTTTTCCATTTTGCACATGGTACCCTTTATTTTAAGTTTGTGCACATGTTACCCTTCACGTTTTATTTTTATGCACAACATGTCCTTTTCGTCGCTTTAAAATACTTCAATTGAGCATAACTCTTGCACCGGAATTCGGATTTGCCCAAATTTTTGTTCTAAAAACATTTTCTTGTCATAATCTACGATTTGTGAAAAAACAAAATTGTAGAATAACATTTTATAACGTTTTTTTCTAACGAAACCTAAAATCGTTCATTACTTCGATATTAAATTTCTGAATGACCATTTTTTGTTTGATCAAATTATAGATATCGAAGAGTTAATCAATTTAAAATTTTGTTTTGGCAAATTCTGATTTCTGGTTTACGATTTACGCTCATTTGAAGTTCTTAAGAACGATAAAAAGTGCATGTCATACTTAAAAATCAAACCTCAAGGTTACTATGTGCACAAAATTAAAAAAATGTATACCACGTGCAAAATGACAAAGTTTAGGGGTACCACGTGAATTTTCCGTTATTATTATTATAATTATTATTATAATTATTATTATTATAATTATTATTATTATTATAATTATTATTATTATTATTATTATTATTATTATCATTTTTTTTTTTTTTTTTTTTATTATTATTATTATTATTATTAAAATAAAATGAAAAGTTTACAAAAAGTTGGTGGGGAGCCGAGAAACAATCTGGGCCCCCACCCCCTTAGCTATAGCAAAACTAAGCCTAGTAAAGATATAAGCGGCCACCCGAGCCCCAGCATCCTGAGATACCGAGAATTTCTGGATCCGCTTAAGCAAGTCAACAGCATCCGAGCCCAGCTCCCCAAGCGAAGAGAATGAGAAGGGTAGGAAACCATATCCAGCAGCCGCGCAAAAATCCCCATACTTAGCACATTTGCACTGAGCAGCATCCGCGACAACCCGTCCCGGCACAAAATCAGCCATCCCAGTCTGTGTCAAGGGAGAGGATCATGTCAAATCAACACACACATCACGCCCTCTGTCTCTGAAATAGAGCAGCAAATTCGCAGGACGAAGAGAGCCGCCATGTCCCTAAACTAAACCGATATCCACCTCCCTACCCGTAGAAATTCCATACCAATAGCAAATGTCGAATAAGGTGTCACGGACGAAGTTATGCCGATGCTTAACGCCCACAGTGCCAGTATAAGAAACAATGTGGTCCCCATAAATATCATCAGCAAAAACCCAGAGCAAGCAGGACAAGGCCTAGATACCACGAATAAAGGAACACCCAGACGATATCCCAACACACTACGGTAAGTCCTCCCATTCATAGTCTGAACCAACCCAGAGATAGGAACAGCACGGAATCAATCAGAGGAGTGGGCACCAAGCTGAGAATTCCACAACGCAAGCTGACGCGGTGTCAAAGAGTAAACAGATTCTATAGTAGCACCAATCCTCGCGAAATATATATCTGCCAGTTTCTTCATAAGTTTAGGAGCAGCGATTTCACTAGGATCACGTAAAAAAGTAGAACCTGTACTATCCAAAAACACCCGCAAGGCATTGTCAAAAGTAGGACCTGTACTATCCACAATACCAGAAGGCCGTAGTAGCTTAGCCTGCAAATCAGCAGACTGCAAACGGTACGCCAAAAAAGCATAGTGCAAAACATCCCCGGCAGCATAAACACCGAGCCCACCAAGATGAAAAGGGAAAGTGGCAAGGCGCCACTGCCAATCCCCAAAACCAGGCCCAGACGCGGTGACAATGCGTTCCAAAGTAGAACGAAGTGCTGCATCAAAACGAAAATGGGAAGACCCAAAAACTCTCGGCGAACATGTACGGAGGGTAAAGTAGAGGTTAGATATACCCGTACAAGCTCTAAGCAGAAGCAATTTACATTGTGGGTCCTCAATCCTAGCAACTAAATCCATAAGCTCGATGGTCTTAGTCACTCTCTTCGCCACAAGCTCACTGCCAAAACTAGGGCAAGTACTGACAGGCCCACCAAAAACAGACACACCACGCAAAGGCCGAGCAATGAAAGGAGGGAAAACACCAGGAAGTCGACTCCGGTGATCTCAGTAGGCCAAAAAACCTCAGTCTTAGCGACATTAATGATGTGGTCGTTATACACCAAAAATAAAACCTAAGTCTCCTAACTAAGAAGATAGTGGAAGTAGGGTCGATCTCCACAGGGAGGAAACTAACTAACTGAAATCTAAATCTGCCAATAACAATCTAGGGGGTTTTGAAAAGGTTTTAACTAAACTAAATAAGATTAAGGAAGAGAAATAAAGATAGAAATAAATATGGAAAAAATCAGATAAAGAGAGAATATGCTAGGATTCGGTTCGCTGCAGTATCGGCATCTACGGGTCAACTAAGTCAGTCAATCTATCAATGAGAAGAGCAATGGTTTTCTCCTTTCGGTCTCAAACCACCCTAGGGATTTTCCTAATTAACTCTCGTCCTCTTAGGAGTCACCTATCAATTCTAAGCAAGCCTTTCCCTTCCAATCTTTCGATCCAGGTCGGGGTTAACTACCTAGCCAGTCTCCTGCGTGCACTCATTTGACTAAACCTCAATTACATTGCTTAGACTGATTCTCATATTCAAGACTAACTAAAATAATCTATCCTAACATGCCTCTACTACAGTTTCCCTCATCCTAACATACAAGAGAATTAGCTACTCATGCTATTAACGATGCTAATAAAGACGATTGAACATATGACATAAGACATAATAAAATCGTAATTAACAAGCATAAACAATAATAACGCAGCAGTTAAGAAGAGTAAACAGTAATTAAGACTAAAACGAAGGTAAGAATAAAAGAGAGAAAGTAGTTTACAATCTTAGCAAATCCGGCGTAAAGAACAATCCACGTCGATAAACCCGAATGTAAACTAAAGATTAAAGAGTTCAGAAACTAATGAAAGATTAATGTCTGCTAATTACTGAATGATAATAACTGAATAATAATGACGTAAATAAGAGTCATATAATGTCTAACACGACTCTAAACCCTAATTAAGCTATGGACTTAAAGCCCGTGATAGGATCCACTCGATCGAGGGAAAATACCCTTCGATCGAGGACTTTATTGGAGGAAATCACTCGATCGAGTAACAGTTCTACTCGATCGAGCAACTTTAGCGGCTACCACTCGATCGAGCACAGGACAGCTCGATCGAGGAACTCTTCACTTCAACTCTCCTCGATCGACCAAATATATAATCGATCGAGGTCTCTTGGCATGGCACATAGTGTTGGACATAGCTTTGGACTTGATTGCGAGCGGTTTCACTCTTCCCCATGCAAGAGCTTCTGTTCCGTTCCTTCCATTCTCCTAAATGCATGCAAAGTGGACTGTTTTGGCTCGGTTTCCGCTACTACGCAGCTTGTACCTACAAAATAGTAATGAAAGTACAAAGTAGCCAAATAGGGGCATATGATGATATAATATCACCTAAATGACATATAAATGCGTGCATAAATGGACTAGAAAGTCTATATAAAATACACGCATCAAACTTCCCCAAACTAAACCTTTGCTTGTCCTCAAGCAAACTAAATGCAGCTATATGGAGCAAAATAAACCTAGGGAAATGGAGTAAGTCTCAGAGCTAGCTACAAGTCAATGTTAGACCGTTCAATGCACTCATTCAATCGCTACAAAGCTTAATACAAAAGTGAACGAATTTATACAATCTTGGAAATAAATTAGACTTTCGACCTTGCAAGACTCAAACAAATCCGGACTCTCACGGGTCACTCTTCTCTCAACAAGCAAATGGTAAGTAAATATGTATAAGAAAGAGAGAAGAAAACATAGTCACTCACCTAGACTATGACCGACACAGCATGCATTGCTAACTAATATGAAAGATGATTCAAGCACCGTACACAAGCACAACCACCGTTCAAGGACTATCACGTGCCGAACATTTGCAAAAATATGGATTTGTGAGGCTAATTGGTAAGAAGGGCAAAACAATTAATGGAAATGTGAGGGTAAATAGCCAAGCTAGTTCCTAACAAGACTGCAATAGAACTCGTTCCATTCTTCCAACCATCAAGAATTAAGCTCGATGCCTTAACATATATAGGCATATACGTCACAAATCCCATAAAACACCTCGACAAAATAATGATAAGCACAGGAGGTGTAAACAATAAAACTTCAGCCAATTATTTTTTCAATATATTTTTTCATTTTTTCTTTTCTTTTCTTTTTTTGGCTTCACGAGGAATAACCTCTCGATCGAGTGGAATAAGTCACTCGATCGAGGCAACTTACAACAACATCTACTCGATCGAGCTAAAATCTACTCAATCGAGGCACAATTAAATACTTCTCTTTTTTTTCTCACAAAAAACCCACTCCAATCAATGATAACAAGCCAAACGCTGACACTACGGTAGAATATACCTCGACTACTAAACTAGCTCGGCAAAGGTAGGCTCAGTTTGGAATGTAGTTAAGGGCAACAGGCAGATATGGCTTTATGTGGAGTTAATGGGGTAAAATGAGGAAAAGGGAGATGCAAATATTCTCAAAAAACACGTAATACCGACCACAAACCCAATGCGTGCGGGCAATAAGAAATCAAAATTCATATACAAGCAAATGACACGAGATGTGGGGAGTAACTACTCTCATTCCTAGATGAACTGGTCATGGATGTCACCAGTTATAGGCTCTAAAACTCAGAAAATATAAGTAGTTTGCCAAATGTTGAGTCAAGTCTAATAATCAAATTTAAATTCCAAGACAAAATTCAATAGTTCACTACTTCCATTTTACTAAGTAACTCAAGGAAGGTGCAAGGAATAGCATAAAATAGACTTGTAGTGCAATTTCATCATGAACAAGACTCCAATCCGACTCAACTAAATGCAAAAATAAACGTGATATTTTTGATTTTTTTCAAAAAATTTCTAATTAACAGGAATGTAAACGTGAATGCAATACAAATGCAAATGCAGACGAAAAAGGATGTAAAACACCTCCCCAAACCAAAACAGACAATGTCCTCATTGGCTAAAGCACAACAGCATATAAGGGAAAGGGAAAAAAAAAACAACTTAATTCATGTTCCTAAGGGATGAATATCTGAAGAATGGAAAAAAAACAAAAGGAACAGAAAAACTCACAAAACAAAGCTTCCCCAAACCAGCATCAAACTGGGGAGCTAATATCACCTCATCCCAGTAGTCTCCTCCTCCTCTACCATATACGTCGGGTCCCTCTCTTCCTACTGAGCTAGCCTCCTAGCTGCCAACTCCGCACGCTCCCTCATGGCCCTCTGTGCTGGCGTCTCGTCTTCTTCCTCTCCAGAAGAAGAGGAAGAAGAAGATGGTGAAGGATACCCACCCTCTGGGTATCTGTAGAATGAGGGGTGAGGTCATCCATCTGGAATGGGACGTCCTCTGCGGATATGGTCCTTATAGATAGGGAACAAAGTCAAGGCCTGATCCCTTCGCATCTGTGCAATATCCCTGCGCATCTCAAGTAGCAAAGCATCACGATGCCCTTGGTCCATGACCTCAGGCATCTCAAACAGGGGAGGACAAACAAAATTAGCCGGAAAAACTGACTCAGGAGGTGGAGTGGTGACAGGTGGGGGTGTGACAGTGGTCGGCCCCACCTGTTGAGAACCCGACAGCTCTCCGACTTCCCCCTGTGGGGAAGCTCTCTTCCTCTTCTTAGTGGAAGAGGAAGGTGTAGTGGTGAAAGGTAGTTGGTAGACAGGGGGAGGGGGTTTCACCCCTCTCACAGTAGTAAGAGGTGAAAGAGAAGGCAATGTAGGGCAAGGTAAGACGACGAATGTGGAACCACATATCTTCCACACCCGACGCTCAGAGCCCGTCATCCAAGTAAACCCAATCATGACAGGTATATCCAAATCGACGCCAGGTCCTAAGCGCGTATGAGTCCTAGGGAAGTCTGAATAAAGGTGGCGGCCAATCCTACTGACCAGACCGCCACAGACTACGGCGCTAGACACCCTAGACTCTAACTTATTCTAATGAAGAGCCACCAAGTAAGCGATGTTCAGGAAAAACGGGGTGCCGCTATCAATGTTCAGGTACCCCGCCAAGATGGCTAACTCAGTGTTGTTAATGTTGTTGGGTTCTGGCCTAGCAAAAATCGACTCTCCTAGAAGTCGCAGAAAATAGCGCAGTGCAGGGTGGTGAACGTGGGCCACCCTACGAGTGCCGTAGGGTGTGTGAGAGAGGGCGGTCCAGACCTGGCTCAACAGCTTCCTAGGAGCTGCTAAAAGACCGTCACTCGAAAGACCCAAAACCTCCCCAAACCTAGCTAAGGTCCACGAATGCGACTCATTAAAGAGTCGGAAATGAATGCAAGCGCTAGTCGGTGAGGTAGCATACATATCGGACTCAAAAGTATAAGAACTAAAAAACTCAAGCGTAGGTACGCGATATGTATACTCCCTCATCGAGGCCAAACCCGACATCCCCGTCCCGTTAAGTAACAAACAAACATTAGTGAATAAACCTAGCTCCTCTAGGTCGGGACGGTGCAAAAAACGACTCAAATGGATGGGGGAGTCAAGTAAATAAGATAACCGTTTCCGGTGAATACTAGAAATGAATTGTACCTCCCTCATCCTTTGTAGTGGCCCAAGAGACTCCGCGCCAGATGGCTGACTAGCAGCCTTGAGAGCCTTCGGTGGTGCCTGTCCTCGAGTACTAGCTAGCTTCTGCGCGGCTAGCTGACTGGCGGTCAACGCCTTCTTACTAGGAGCGAGTGTGGAACTAGAAGGTGGAGCGACCTCAGCAATGGTCACTGGAACAACAGTCTCAGCAGTGACGGTGACAGGAATCGGAGCCTCAGTGTGCTCCGTGGAGACTGTCTCAGCAGCAGTCTCGGTAACCGTGACAGCAGTATCAGTCACAACAGCAGCGGGAATTGCTTCAGTCGTCGTTTCAGCGACAACCTCGGGAAGCGCGGACTTACTTGGGACTGAGCTTGATGCCATAGCTACAAAGAAATCAACAAGAACCAATCAATAACATCTAATTTACTAGATTAATCCTATAATCAATATCTAATCCTAATTGAATCGGAGAAGGGGAAGGGATTACGAATTAACTAGTAAATTAGAGAGGAGATGCTTACTTGTTGTAGATTACCCGAACAAATAGCAATTAATCAATAAATTCGAAGAATCGAATTAGCAAACCCTAGTTCACGAAATCTCCAACTAACCAAAATTAAAGGGGAAAGGGAGAGGGCTTTTCAATCAATTGCAAAAGTAAAGAGTTGGGGTAAATGTAATTGGTAATTAATTGGGGATTTATCACAAACTGCAGGTAGGAAGTGCAGGAAAATCGAAGAATTGAAGAACAATATAGAAATCATTTTTGGATGCGTGATGCGACGGCTCAGCCGCTCCATCTTTCTTTCCGCCTTTTTTATTTTTGGATGCTTGGGCCGACATCATCTCTATTCACATTAGGATGTGCTTTAATGAAATCATTCACAAACTCCGTTTCATATGATTCCAGAATCTCACAATTAGAAAGAACGTAAAGGTGAGCACGATCATATTCTTTGTCATCCAAATATCTTGTTCCCCCAATTGATGAACAACCCTCATCATCATGCATTTGGAAAAACTCGGGTAAACTTGTCTCAAGTTCATCCGCTTTATCAACACTCAAGTTTTTTGCTTTGGTTTCTATATGTTTTTCAAAGTAAAGAGAGCAAACATTTGCAATCTCTTCCGTTAAATACGCATTGCATATAGAACCTTCAACCCGAGCTTTGTTACCAATTTTCTTCTTCACGTGATTAAGAAACCTATTCAATAATTGATGGGATTAATAGTTGTTAAGACTAGTATATAAATATTAAATCAGCTATATATATAGTACGATAATAATTATAATTTAATTACTACTTAGCGATCTTAGCTTTCAAATGGATACATCCACCTATATTGGACGGGGCCTCCAATTTTGGCTTCGTAAGGCAAATGTATCGGTACATGCTCCATGGTATTAAAAAATGATGGAGGAAATATCATCTCGAACTTACACAATATCTCTGCTATTTGCTCCTCAAGACGAATCATGTCATCAACACATATTGAAGACGAACATAAATCTCGAAAAAATTGACTTATCTCAACAATTGAATTCCACACAGGAGTGGGGAGGAGATGTCTCAAAGATACAGGTAATAATCGTTCCATGAAGATATGACAATCATGACTTTTCAAGCCTTGCAACTTTAGCTCCTTCATATCAACACATCGACTAAAATCGGATGCATATCCGTCAGGAAATTTTAACTTTCTTAACCACTCACATAAGACCTTCCTTTGAGCTTTGTCAAGTGTAAAAATAGATTTTGGCAAAGACTCATCGCTACGAATGTCAAGATTGGGACGATGGCAAATTGTCTTCAAATCTTCTCTTGATTTAACAGTATCACAAGTCTTTCCCTTTACATCCATAATCGTGTGAATCAGTTGCTCAAAGAAGTTCTTTTCTATATGCATTACATCCAAATTGTGCCTAAAATTAACATCGTTTTCCAATAAGGAAGATCCCAAAAAATGCTTCTTTTAAACCAACCAATTTTCTTCTTTTTCAGCACCTCCGTCTCTGCTTTAGTACAATCAATAGTACGTGACAAATCACAAACCATATCCCACACCTTATCCCCCGGAAGTCGATCTACAGCATGATTGCGCT
>JAIUZE010027872.1:10467-36265 GCA_022085475.1 Heliosperma pusillum | reverse complement strand
ATAATCTTAGCGATTGCCGCTTTTCATGACTATGAAATTTGGCAGATGGATGTGAAAACCGCCTTCTTAAACGGTTATTTGGAGGAGGAGTTGTACATGGTACAAACCGAAGGTTTCATTGATCCTAAAAATCCTAAGAAGGTATGCAAGCTTAAGCGTTCCATCTATGGACTTAAGCAAGCTTCTCGGAGTTGGAATCATCGTTTTGACCAGGTGATAAAAGAGAATGGTTTCACTCGATCGGTCGAGGAACCATGCTTGTATGTCAAGTCGAGTGGGAGTAAGATTGTCTTCTTAATATTGTATGTTGATGACATACTGTTGATTGGGAATGACATCCCTCTCGTATCTTCGGTAAAAGTATGGTTAAAGAACCATTTTTAGATGAAAGATCTGGGTGAGGCACAACGCATATTGAGGATCCGTATCTATAGAGATAGATCACGACGGATGTTATCACTCAGTCAGGAGTCTTATATAGATAAGATTCTTGAGAGGTTCAGCATGACCAACTCCAAGAAGGGGAACCTTCCAATGATTTCTGGGATGCATTTGAGTAAGGCTCAGGCACCCAAGACATCGGAAGAGGTCGAGCGCATGAGTCGTGTTCCTTATGCATCAGTTATAGGATCGATCATGTATGCCATGATATGCACACGTCCGGACGTCGCATATACATTGAGTATGACGAGTCGGTACCAAGGCAATCCTGGTGAAACACACTGGATGGCTGTCAAAAACATCCTTAAGTACTTACGAAGGACTAAGGATTGGGTATTGACTTATGGAGGAGACACTGAGCTATGCGCAATCGGTTACGCAGATGCTAGCTTCCAAACAGATCGAGATTACTCGAAATCTCAGTCTAGATTCGTCTTTACTCTTAATGGCGCTGCGGTCAGTTGGAAAAGCTCCAAACAGAGTGTTATAGCAGATTCTACAACCGAGTCCGAGTACTATGCCGCTTCAGAAGCTGCAAAGGAAGCTATATGGATGCGTCAGTTCTTACAAGGACTAACCGTAGTTCCTAGTTCGAATGACCCTATCACCATCTATTGTGATAATAGAGGTGCCATCTTCCAGGCTAAGGAGCCTAAGTCCAACTACAAGTCTAGACATGTACTTCGGAAGGCTCACATGATCCGAGATTACGTGGAGCAAAAGGAGATAGTGATTGACAAGATTGATTCGGATGACAGCATCGCGGACCCTCTCACTAAACCGTTAAAATATGATAAGCATGAAGGGCACGTTATTTCCATGAGAATTAAACGTGTTCGTGAGTTGTAGTAGCTGTTTTATGTGGATTAGATAAATGTATCTTTTTTCATGCACTATTTATAACATCATCGTATTGTTTCATATTTTGTTTTTCATGTGGATTGTACGACAACATTGATCGCCACAAAGTGAACTGATTTACATTATAACTGTTTTGGTCCGTAATCGCCTACATAAGCTGATAACTCTGGCAATTATACTGTGAAAACTAGTAGAAAAACCCCCTACCACGGCGGTTGTATTAGCTCAATAGTGGCGGTTTTGTAGCGACGTTACTGCTGGGGTCATATAATGTTTGTGTCGGTTGTAAAACCGCCACCATAGAGTAAGCTATGGTGTCGGTTCTAAGTTGGCAACCGCCACTATTGCGGGATCTATTGTGTCGGTTCTAAGGGTGTCACCGCCACTATTGGGTGATCTATGGTGTCTGTTGTGACTATAAAACCGCCACTATACAGTCAACTATGGTGTCTGTTATGATTATAAAACCGCCATTATTGTATTGTGTATGGTGTTAGCTTTACTGTAACAACCGACATATAAAACTAAATTATCATGTCGGTTGCAATTTAAGAACCGTCACTTTAAATATATAATTTTTTTTAAAAAAAAATCCAAATTAGCTGGCTGAATTTCGCCAGCACCTCTCCGTAATTTTGTCGTTAACCAAATATAAATATAGATGTAATATCCTGCAAAATTTGGCAATTAACAACCCAACCAAATGCTTCCTGCATTGTCATCGTAACAACCTTACATCTAACCGAAAAAAGAGCTACATCAATGTTTGCCAACCAAAGATCCAAGTGTACATTCTCATCAGCAACCTCACGCCAACAATCAAAATTTCAATAATCTAATCTAAGCTACATGTTCTCTAAACATTTTGTAGCCCACACCTCTTTAACTTCATTCATATCCTCAAGTGACATGGTTGAATCTCCAATAATCTGCATTTACGAAAATAAATAATAAGAAATTGATTTTAAAAAGAATATATAAACTATTATAAAAATATAATTAAACGTGAAATACCTTCTCAAATTGTTCCTCATTGCCCTTTGAGTAGTAGAATGTTATGTTATACATCCATTTCATGACATAATAACCACATTCGTAATGTTCTGGTTGTTGGGGACACTAAATTTGTAAAATTGTATAGTGTTAATTAAACTATATTAAGAATGTCATTTGAGATAGTTGGAAAAAGTAATTAATTAGAGTTGACTTACCTCGATCACTTTAATTTGAAGTTGATTGTTCTTTTTAGCAAAATTACGCCTTCCTCCATTAACACAATGTAAAAGCCAAGCAGCTTTTAGCCTTCCTTTTATGCTCAACTTTTTTTGTGTCCTTTGTTGTGAATCCAAAATAAACATAGTGTTCAGCTCCAAGCAAATAACGATCAACATCCAATGATTTCTATGCATTGAAATTCATACATAATGTTAGTATTAGGAAATAACAAATAATAAAAATAATAAAAAAATTTATGAATAATTACCCTTCATAAAATGCACCCATGATATATTTCTTTCCCTCTTGAATCTTCATAACATGCATTATATAATCTTCACATTGTCGCGTATTATGCATGTAATCTAAGAGTTTTACGGGACACATAAATCCAACTACATTCGTTGCTTCGATTTCAGTCGCACATTGATATAAGAAACTACAATTTCAACATAATATGAGTTTAATAATTAGTAATCTGGATTAATATAAAAATAACGAGTAAATATATATAGAATTTTACATACCTTCCCCATATTTGAAGGACAACAACATTTAACCATTGACTTCTGAACATTTGCCTAATTTCAACAATGGTCAAGTAGGACACCGTGTTACCTTCTTTATAATTATAAACTGACTCATCGATCACCATCTTAATGACTTCATCTTTGGGAAAGGAACATAACTTTTTTTCCAAGGCTTGACAATAATGATCCAATCCATCAACCTCTATCACATTAAGAGGTCTAATGTCTTGCTCCTCGCCTTGAGCGATGTCTTTTCCTTTGATCTGTTCAACACACATAACCTTCAAATTAAACAAATGTAATATATTAAGGAAATAAATGATGATCTTGTTCATATTAACCGGCGTTAAAACAAAAACGGATGAACTTACAAGTTTTTGAGCTTTATTAGCATACTCCCTCGTGTACTTGGCCTCGTCTTTTCTTTTCTTTTCATTGCTAGATTTGACCTGAAATAAAATTTTGAGTACATATGGTGAATCAGTTGAATATGCAAGGCAATATAATATGTTAAAATATAAAATTATGAAGGGTTGTGTACGCATTTACCTCATTTCCCATTAAAATCAAAGATTTAGGCCATTGTGAAAAGCTTCCTTCCGCTTCACCGACATTTGTAAATCCATTCCATGGCAATGGAAGAGGTGCGTCGGCTCGAATAACACTATCAATGGAAACATGGGCATTTTCCATGCTTAATGGTTTGTTGTGTACAGTTTTACCTTTTACCCATGGTGAAATCATCCCTTCGGCAACAATGATCAATTCCCCATTCATATACACAGCAAGTCGACAATGAAGAGATTCCTATTAGCACATTATAATGACCAAACAATATAATAAAAACTATGAAGTCAGACCAATAATAATGCTTTTTAAGAAGTTATAAAAATGATGTTACCTTTAATTTAACAAAAGGGTCAGTATAATGTGTCGAATGACTACTACTCTCCTCTTGTCGATGCGACAAAGAACACTCAGCAGAAGCTACTACATTTTGGTTGACAGAAGCCGTTTTACCCATAAATTCAGCCCATTTCTTCTCCATCATAGCATTCATCTCCTCCATAGCTTCTCTTTTCACCTCCTCCTTTGTTTCACTCTTCACCTTCTCCATTAGCAACCTCATGTCATCCTCAGTATAAATCTTTCCATTTGAACCTCTACTTGTCGGTCTTCCGAAATATGTTTGGAGACCAACATGTCTAGCAACTCCTCTTGTTCTTCCATTATGTTCTGGTTTCCCTAATGCTTTTGTCAACGCATCTTCGAATCTAGTAGGAATGAACTCTCCTTTTTGCTCCTTTTCCTTCCAAACCCACTGTTGACAAAAAAAATAGTTGGTTTTAAAATTAAAAATTAAATCAGGATACATGCTAAATTAAAAATTAAATTACGTAGATGAATGGCGTGGTTTTTATAGAGGGATTCCACTGTAGTTTCATAACTACTTAATTAATAAAATTCACTTACGAATTTTTCGGTCACATCTTGTATCCGTGGTGGAGGTCTACAAGTGGATGGTGGGGTATGTGCTTTTATCCATAAATAACCGTGATCACTAAAGCGTTCATCAACCAAAGTAACTGATTCTTGTGAGAGAGTAGGATCAGAATCATGATTATCCAATTGTTCGCCTGTAAGGGCTTGAGCAAGTTCTTCTTTATACCACTTTTCCTTTTTACCGGTATATCCCGCTCTTCCTAAATAATGAGGATGTAAGTTCATTCTTTGGGAGGCTCGAGCCTTTGCACTTATTACCTACAATGTTGGTATGCAATTTCATACCCATCATTACTAAATATTATCACAAGATTAATTAAATATTTAATTTAATAAAAAATAAAGTACTCACTAGAAAACGCTTATCCATGCGTTGCTTTTTAAACTCTTCCCAAATCTCATTTGTGATAGCTTTATACTTACCCACCGGACTATCACCAATAACTTCTCCTTCCTTAGGTTTTAGAGTCTTGGTAATATAAGTGCGTGTTAATCTCGACCTGAATTCCTTCAATGCTCCAGATAATATCTTCAGAATAATCTTTTGTTTATCATCATCAAGCTTCCATGTATTCTGTAAAAGGAAACAAAGTAGCATGTTAGTGAATAAGCTTCCGTGTTTTCACAAGTGAACCGTGCTATTAAGTCATTATTTAAGCTGCTCCAATGTATATTGTCTACTGTACAATATTAACCCGTACTCATGTGTTTGCTAATGAAACTTTAATTATTGGTCGTAAGTATTATTGAAGGAAACTACAAATTAAGGTGGACAACTGAACAATGAACATGCATTCAAAATTTATTACCAAGTACCATTGTTTGTCATGAGAAATTAAGAATGACATATCTTATATAAATAACTAAAGAGATATAATACAGAGTATAAGAAAAATAAAAATTATTACATAAATTTAGTTGATTTAGAGGACGAGAATGATATATAGAAAAAACTTAAATTAATACTCCCTTCATATCTTGTTAATGTTTCCATTTTATTAAAAGACTGCTCACATATATTCAACAAATGAGAAGATTAATAAAAAACGGAGGGAGTATATTTTAAGAAGTCTTACAAAAAGTTTATAAATTGTTTCTTTTTTAACCTATACAAAGACAGAAAACCATTGGTAATAAAAGACATATCTGACAAAAATAAGATAAGCAATAGCTTATTTGGTAAGGCGACATAAGTTAAGTAATTCACATGTGTATACACAGAGACTCGGAAACATATAATTTTTGTAGTTACCTTTGCATCTTTCCAAAGCGTTTCTTTTTCACCCCATGGTACCTTCTTCCAACTTTGGTATGTGATCTTGATATTTCGTACTAAAACTCCCATGCCAGTTGCAAACTTACTCTTGTAAAACCCAGTCGGTTGTCCAAGATCATCAAATTCAATATGCAATTTCTCTAATTCTTCACTTGTCAAGCTCTGCCCAGTTGTCACACCTCTCGTTTTCTTTTTTTCACTAGAATTGCCAGCATCATTTGCACTCATATTAAACACCTGAAATAAATTGAAAGGAAGTATAAATCATATAGCAATAATTAAATATGAGTTACAATAACTAATATGATAAAACAAAAAAAATGATAGGGTAGAGAATGAACAATGATATTATACATCAAGTATAGTGTCGAGGATGTTGACGCTCGGATCAATAGTGATGTTTTTGTAAAAACTGGTGCCGGGAGAAGATAAAAAACAAACCATTGCTACTGATTTCTACGTGGGAACTGAATTGGTGGAAATGATAAGTATGAAATTGAGATGCTTTCTTCATTTCATATTATTTCGGAATAATCTTGGGGGCCTGACTCTTGGCCTAGTACGAGTGCATAAGTAGCGTTAGATTTGCCATGTCGTGCTATGTTTACAAGTATGAATTTGTAAGAAACGTCTTGTGAGTATAAATACATATTTTTTGAAAATAAATAGTAAGATGTAAAATTTTATAGTCGATATGATCGAGCATGACACTTTCAACATACAGGGTTACAAGGCGTATGAAAATGCCAAAAGCACAAAACAATCTAACAGCTTGGCATATTCAGCCCATGAGAAAGCATGTGCAAAATCATTAATCCTATGAATATAATAATAACTTTTTAACATTAAAAATAAATAACTTATCTATAAGTATAAGATAGTAAAAATAAATAAGATTGTATGCTTAACTAGACTAAAGAGCTTCGTATTCCTAAGCATTATTACAAACTAGTTTCCTAGTAAATCATCATTATTTAGGGTTATCAAACCATATTCCCTCGTTATGATCCACGCGCAAATAAACTTCGTCTCGTATTACTTGCGCATCTTGAGAATGTGAAGAAATAGGAGAAGGTTCATCAACTTGATCGTACTCTTCTTCATCAACTACACCATCTACCCCGAGTATGCGCCTTTTACCATAACGGACAACTAAGCGACTCTTATCCAAAGGATCTTTGATGTAGAACACTTATTTAGCTTGAGATGCAAGAATAAAAGGGTCCTTTATATGTCCCACAACGTTGAAATCGACCAAAATAAAACCCATATCATCAATGTTGACACCTTTCTCACAGTCGACCCACTTACATCGAAATACGGGAACAGAAAAGTCCACATAGTCTAGCTCCCATATGTCCTCGACTATCCCATAATATGGTTGTGTTATATCAATTGGTTTCTTACCTTTTCCGACGTACTCCACAGATGATGCAATAACCGTAACACCGCTATTCTGCATTGTACTCTTCTCATCCCGACGACTTGTATAAAAGCAGAAGCCATTAATATCATACCCTTCATAAGATAGGATATTAGACTTCGGGCCATATGCTAACCATCGTAGATTCTCACTTACATTATGTGTTTTGTTTGACAAGTCATTCATCACCTTTTCTTTGAACCAATGGGCAAAACTTCTATTATGTTCACTAATCAACCAAGCTTCACGTTTATATGGATTTTGTCTCTTTATTAAAGCAAAGTGAGCATTTAAATATGGGTGAACTTCTGTCATGTGTTGCAAAACATACAAATGTGCCATATTAAATGACTCATAATCGCAACTAATAACCTTCCTTCCCACGGTACCCTTACCTTGAAGTCTGCCCTCATGTCGAGATGTAGGAAGTCCAATAGGTTGAAGACTCGTCAAATAATCTTGGCAGAATCCAAGTGTCTCACAAGCAACTGTTGCTTCAACAATACTACCTTCAGGTCGGTACCGATTCTTCATTCGTCTCTTATAGGTCCCCATCTCCCGTTCCATCGCCCACATATTCCTCTGGAATACCGGGCCACAAAGTTTTATTTCTCTCACCAAATGAACAATCAAGTGAACCATAATATCAAAGAAACTTATGGGAAAATACATTTCTAGTTCACAAAGTGTCACCACAACATCGGCCTGTAATTCATCCAGAAACTCTGGATTAATGTCTTTTGAATTAATTGCATCAAAGAATTTGCATAGCTTTTTGATGACTTGTCTAACATGCTTAGGCAAATTAGATCGGATAGCCACAGGCAATAACTGGGTCAACAAAACATGGCAATCATGGGATTTCATGCCCATCAGTTTCAGATCTTTCATTGAAACAAGACGACTTATGTTAGAGGAATACCCGTATGGAACCTTTAAACCCTTCAAAGACTCACACACTGTCATCTTCTCATTTCTAGACAAAGTTGTGCTAGTTGGGGGTAAGTAGGTACGTTTCCCTTTCACAATTGGATTTACCTCAAAACGCCCTCTAGCAACCATATCATGTCTAGCTTTGACGCCATCCTTAGTCTTATTGGAAATGTTCAACAAAGTGCCTAAAATACTATCAAATACGTTCTTCTCCACATGCATGACATCAATACAATGCCTAACAGACAAATGTTCCCAATAAGGTAGGTCCCTAAAGATGGACCTCTTTGTGTGGTATACCCCTTCCGGTGGTGGTATATACGGTTTTCCAAACTCTCTAGTGATATTCTTAACTTGTTTGTGATACTCTTTTCCACTCAAAACCAAGGGGGCCGATCGGTGCTCC
The DNA here is from genome assembly GCA_022085475.1 of Heliosperma pusillum. Classification (NCBI taxonomy): domain Eukaryota; kingdom Viridiplantae; phylum Streptophyta; class Magnoliopsida; order Caryophyllales; family Caryophyllaceae; genus Heliosperma; species Heliosperma pusillum. The sequence goes on along the minus strand of JAIUZE010027872.1, from coordinate 27,677 downwards.
GTTTTACCATAGAATGCCTTCCTCCTCTTACGATAAGGATGATCGACTTTTAGAAATCTACGACCACCCATGTATGCATATTTTCCACTGTTCTCAAGCCACTCAGACTCGGTGTCATCACCACATACAGGACACCCCTTATCAGTCTTCAACCTATAACCTGACAAGTTCCCGTAAGCAGGGAAATCATTAATTGTGCAATACAAAATAGCATGCATTTGGAATCTTGAACCACTAGCTGCATCAAAAACTTGTACTCCAACATCCCACAATAATTTCAAGTCATCTATTAATGGCGCTAGATACACATCAATGTCATTACCTGGTTGTTTAGGACCCGATATTAACATCGTGAGTAAAATGTATTTACTCTTTGTGGTAAGCCAGGGAGGTAGGTTATAAATCACTAACATTATCGGCCAAGTACTATGTTGGGTACTTAACGTCCCAAAGGGATTAATTCCATCGGTGCAAAGTCCTAGTCTTAAATTCCTAGGTTCTCTACCAAAATCTGGAAAATCTCTATCAATATTTCTCCATTGGGGAGGATCAGCCACATGTCGCAATTTACCGTCTTTATTCCTCCCATTATGATGCCACAACATATGCTCTGCATCCTTCGGATTTGCAAATATACGTTTGAATTTTGGTATAATTGGCAAATACCATAAGGTCTTTGCCGGACCACCTTTCTTACGACAATGAGGATTTCCTTTGAGCTTGTACCTTGGCACTTTACATCGTGGGCACTCGTCTAAGTCACTATAATTCTTTCGGTATAAAATGCAATCCTTAGGACACGCATGTATTTTTTGGTAATTTGTAGCCAATGGACACAATATTTTTTTTACAGCGATAAGTGTTAGTTGGAAGCTCATTACCTTTCGGTAACATATCTGACATCAAGTTTACTAACGCAGTAAAACTCTTGTCACTCCACCCATTCCCAGCTTTCAAGGTGTACAACTTTAAAACAGCTGACAAGCGAGTATAGTTAGAGCAACCAGGATATAACGACTTCTTAGAATCACTCACTAACCTATGAAAAATTTCAGGGCACTCTAAAAAATCGTTTTCTAGATCATCCATCATTCTATCAATATTCTCATCGTGTACAGTTTTATCCATACCACCACCATCCTCATTAACCTCCTTGAAACTATAAGCCACATCATCAATCTCAATATCATCCACATTATCAACATTAGTCCCTCGATTTATGGCCCTCTTACTAGCATTAGTGTCATTATCTTTCTCTCCATGCCATATCCACACATTATAATCTGGTTTAAAACCCTTCATTATCAAGTGGTTTCGCATTTCAATTGCAGAACTTATCTTAATCCGATTCTTACACACGCTACACGAGCATAAAAGTTGTTCTTCATCTCCACATAGTTTTTGATTTTCAACAGCGCGACTAATAAACTCATCAAGCCTTTCCATAAATTTAAAGTCCCGCTTTCCATACATCCAACTTCGATCCATACTCTAATTAATACAATTACACATCAAGTTATTAGCACCTTTTTAAATATATAATAACTTCAAAATTGAATTATGTGACATATTTAAGTTCATAGAAGATATATAAGATGGATCAATGTACTTTCACTACTACAAAGAAGGGCAAAAGAAACTACTTTTAATAGTCCAGATGAACATTCAGCCTGGTTTCTTTGACATATCACATCAGTTTTCATTAAAAGTGGTTTCTTTTCTCTTGATAAGTAACCAGTTCCAATTAAACTTGTTTATCTGTACTCTTAAGTGATGGTTAGATTTCTTGTGTATTGTGTTAAACAGGACATTGCAATATGTTTTTATCATGTCAACATGTCATAGCTCTATATGCCGACAGTTTGACACGAATTACCGCTTAATAGTATTAGCTACGCTGATCACACAAATTAAGTTTAGCCAATTTCTTTGTTCTCTACGCCTCGTTCATATCTACAGAGACAATCGATAATTAAGTTTAGTCGCTAATCACACGAACTACCTCAATCTTACGCTACTACAGTCAGGGCAGTCGATTGGGCTAAAGCATACTATAATTGATAGTGTACAAAATCAATAAACAAACCCTATATGCCGACAGTAGTAAGGCGGCGTACCTTTGATGCTGTAGATATGAACGAGGCGTAAAAAGCAGAGAAATCCAGGGCAGATGCGTCGTCACCGCGGAAACCCTGCTGTGTTTTTGTGTAATGTTGGTCAACGAACACAATGAAGGGAACACAGAGAAGAGAGGAGGGAACACAGGGAAGAGCCGTTGTTGCAAGTTCCGATGGTGGGCACTGGTGATGGGCGGTGGTGTGGATCGATGGTGGTGGTTGACAGAAGGTTATTAGGAACGTCGGTTTGGGAATTAGGGTATGCGAATTTGGGATTTAGGGTATGTTTTTAGAGGCGCGAAGCAATAGTCAGTATAGGTAGATAGTTTACGTGATAGCAAAATCTATTTTTGATATGTCGATTAATACGTCTTTTGTAGTTAAAACGCCACAAAACCCTTATGGTGGCGGTTTTGGATAAAATTCAATGTTATATATCACTATATTTAGTGTCATTTTTCGTGTCGGTTGTACGATTAACCGCCACATATATCCTATGGTGGTGGTTTTAAATTACAACCGCCACGAATAATTTTTTTAAAAGTGACGGTTCTTTATTAAAACCGCCACACTAGACCTTCTATAGCCCAAATTTTTTGTTCCCGCCAATTTTTTTAGCTTTTTATGTCGTTTTCTTCTAGAACTGTCACGATAGCGGCGACACGATAGGGTGTTTTTATACTAGTGGAAGTTGATTGATGTTGGGTTCAACGAGTCATAAGTCAAACGGTTGACTGATCGATCACAGATACGAGTTATAAAGATACCTCGTAGGACATCGTGACAACGTTATGGAGTCCTAAATGTTTCAGAACATTCGGTGCCAGGTCGTGGATAGGACGTCCATAGTGTTCCTAAGAGTCGCTTCTTTTGACTATCGACTGTCTCTTGAGATTAAGGCAGTTTTTGGGTGACTTTGGTTTCTTTCTCATGGTCGACCGTAACAGGAGGCTAAGTAGATTTTTACTGGGTCATTTCATACTTTGCTTGTATCTGCAGGATTCGAGTTGAGGAAAATATCGAACCTTTATCAGGTTTTGTTATTTCTCAGGGCCACTCGAGGAGTTGTAACTGAAATGCATGGCTATGCTCGAATAATGATTCGTTTATCAGTTAAGTTACTCTCTAGTCGGGAAAACCACTCTTGATACTGATCGCTCGTAAAATGCGACCTTTGTAAATACAGACTTTGCAAATTGTTTTACATTAAGTGGGAGAAATTTATGGATATGAGAATCGGGTTATCGCACATCCACTTTTAAGGACAAGTGGGAGATTGTTGGAGCTAGTGTCCTCCACACTTACAGGTTCACAGGGTATACTTAGTATTCTTATCAGTTGATTAACGTTTATCAATAAGGGTATATAATATGAGCTTAAACGAATTAAAATGTTAATTCGTAATTAAACATAACATGTTATATTTAATTATCAAATTATAAATATACGGATATTTATAGTTGACGTATATATTATATTACATGCTAATATAACCGAAAAAGGAAAGAAAAAGAATAGTCTTTTCTTCTCCTAATTTTCGGTTAATAAGAGATTAAAATAAGAGAAAATATCTCCTATTATTCTCTTATGATAACTAGGTCAAAACCCTAATAACAAGAGGAGTAAAAAGAGGAGAGACTCCTCCTTGATCTACGGGAGTCTCACGGCCGAAATAGTAGGAAGAAAAAAAACAGTTTTTTTCTCTCTAATTCTCTCTATCATTCATCATCACACAAAAAGAATAGTTAGCAGTAACTTTTCTCTAAAATTCTAGCACAAGCAAGACATATTTCGGAGCATCTTGGGTGCAACAATTAGGAGAATATCGATTTCGATATTGTTCATAGGCCAAATTTGCTAGGACCAAAGGTTAATTCTAAATTCCTATAATTTTATATTATGCAATTCATTTATGACTCGTAATTCATATACTATAGTTTCGTTATAATCCGTAATTTAATGACGAAATATACCGATATTTCCCACATGCACATCACAAAGTTGTTACGTTTGACCGAGGTGGTGGGATATACCAGTTGGAGTAAGTGTCCTCAACAATAGTGTGATCACATAATTAAATCTCAATAATAAAGAATACAAAAGGGATGATGAATATTATAGTCAACTGGTCAACATAAATCGGTAACGATTGGCTCAATTGAGTTTGACGTTACTGTCTTATGACGGTGGTGATCAGTTGATCCCTTTAGGTCACACCTAAAGGACAATCCCCAAATCATGTACATTAATTAATTGTATAGTGATACAGATTAATTAATCCCTTAATTTGAACAAGTTTAAAGTGAGAATTATATCTTATTGTAATATGATTAAATAAGATTCATTTTGGTAATTTAATTGTTATATTACTAAGAATGCATTATGTTTATGAAACATTTGAGATAAGTGAAATTGGTCGATTATAATTACAAACTGTTGTAGATTATATTAACCAATTATGAGATGACCCATTTTATTTACATGTAATTATAAAATGTGACTTAAAATGTTAAGTCTAATTTATTGTTATGAAATTGCATTTAAATTGGTTAAATGCACTTTTATAAGCTTAATTACATGCTACATGTCACATGCCACATATGTGACAAATGACAAATTGCAAAAATAAAATGGACACCCATTTTAAGTGGGGTGCACCGGTTTTATGTTGTGTACAAGAGGATGATTAGTTTTTGTGTATTAATCTAATTGAGAATTAGATGTAATCATATACTAGACTTATTCTTACACACTACCTATTTACATTGTTAAGAACAATTGAAAGTGACCACACACCCCACAATGGGAGCATGTGGCCGGTGCTAGTGAAGAAGAAAAGAGGACAAGTTTCCTCTTATTTATACCACACTCCATCTCATATTTTCATTCATGCAAAATTCTCTACATCTCTCTACATTCTTACACTAAAAGAAAGCTTAAGAAGCTTCAAATTTCTAGTGTTCATATTTACTAATAATATTACTAAGTATAATAATTAGATTATTAGTTATTTAAGGGCTACTATTATATTGCTAGTGTAGTAATATTTGTGATTTTGGGTATTGTCTTGGTGCATCTAATAGGAGTGTTCTTACACTTAGAACTTGGAAGTTCATCCCTAACATTATAAGCTCAAGAACAAAGTAAGAAGAAGTCCTATTTTGTGCCCATATTTGTTATAAAATCAATGTAAGGAAAAGTTCTTCTTATCTTTGTTTTTATATGTTATGCATGCATAAGATCTTAATAAGTTAAGAGTAAACTATTTGTAATATGATATTAGAAATGTCTAATATTGAGTTTAAGAAACTTACAAGCGGTATCAGAGCCAAGGTTGTTGCATGCATAATCGATTTTTAGTTTTTTCGAGTTATTGTAACTTAAAGAAAACTAGTAATTTGTGTTTTATAAGATAAAATCACGAAGTTATTTTCATGTCAATATATTCTGGTCATAATATGGTTTTAGGTCATTTTGATGATTTATGGAAATTTATAGTGCTCAAATATGATTTTTAGTATTTTTATTACATTTTAATGAGTAAAAAGATGTTTAAAATTCTAAAAATAGTTAGACTTATCTTCTTACCTTTAAATTTTTACACAATATCACACATGCCGTTTACTTACTGTATGTAAAATTTCGTGTGAAGTGGACTTATTTCGTATGATTTATGATTTTTATATGATAAAATGGAATAAATAAAGGTCTAATGGTTTAAACTACTTCCGCTTTGCATCTGACCATGAAATTTTAGTATGTTGTCAAATGAATGTTTTACTGTCAGACTGGAAAATTTCAGAATTATGTGATTTGTCTAGCATGATATATGAATTTGTAATGTAAAAATGGCATAAATAGTGACTTATTTAGCAAATATAGCTAAATTAAATTTCATGACATGATATAATTGTTCCTGGTTTCTTAAATGTCTCAAATTTCAGATCTAAAGTTGAAAATTTAATATTATTAATTTTTGCATGCTTTATGTATTTTATTTGATAAAATCGATAAAGCGCAACCAATATTTCTCAAAAACGATTCGAAATTTTTAACCATGTTTTTTGACATTATAAGTGTCATGGAAATGTTCCAGAATGTACAAGAATTTAAAATTCAAAATTTTAAATTATTGTAATTAAATTTGGATTTATTTGATTAAAATATGATTTTAAAGTCTAAAATGAGCAATTATATAACAACAAGTGGAATTATTGTCAAAAATTGAGTGATGACTAATTTTTGAGGCCTAAATGAGTTGGGATAATTAACTTGGACTTAAATATGATTTAAGTATTGTTTGGTGATTTTAAAGTGTTATTATCACGCATTTCCGTAAAATCGGGTTATATTCAATATAAACCGTTAAATAGAGCGATTTGGCATTTAACATGAGCATGTTTTATACATATTATAATGCTGCATTTTATTTATGAATGTCATATTTTCAATTTATGAATGTCATATTTTGGTTTATGTAATTTGGAATTATGTAATTTTTCCTTGTATGGCCTTAGTTTTAATCGATATTGCCCGGAATGTAAGGGAATATTGATTCGGTTGTAAATTATTGTGATCTCGTATCACTTTTATTGTATAATTTATTTTACATATGTATGAAATTATTGTAATTTTATTATATATTTTGTAACTAATTGTAAAACCGGAGTTTCCCAAAGACGGTGTCATTCGGAAAGGAGTTCCGAGAGAGACGGTGACCGTGGGAGGCGTGCTTATGAAGTTCAAAGGACCAAAGGAGTTGGTTTCCGAATTTGTAATAGAATATATGATTTTCAATTCTAGGAAAGGCCATACTAGGAGTTTTATTTTTATGCTTGCATTTTTATTTAATATGTTTGCATGCATTGCCAAATCGCCATAACATGACATACATATTTTATCGACTATTCGACGGTGTCAAATTAAAATAATCGTTAATTCATCGATTTAGTTCGCTTCAACATGATAGATTATGATTTGACATGACCTCTCATAATAAATAATTGAGATCAAGCCTTACCAAATGTGGAACTCATGAATCCCAATTTCGCAAGGAAGTAGGCTCGGCTCACCGGGGTGCTAAACTTGTTACGTTGGGTAAGTGGGGTAATAAATGTTATTATTTTGAAATTTGGATTGGGCTCAACGGAAGTATTTGCGACCGTAGCCGCATGTGTTCCGGGCTTAAGATAAATATTAAAGTAATATTATCGACCGAGAGTTCTAATGTAGAATCGATTAAAGAGTTAATCCACCGAATTATGTTAATGAGGGATGAATCGGCTTACCGTGCCCAAGTTGATATGAATTTGGATCTCGGAATCATTTATAATAGTTGGGTAGAGGTCACTATTTAAATGTTAAAACTTGTTTAAAATGTTTACAAGTATTTAAAATGATAAATGTTGACATTTCCTTTATGTCTTTAAAATTTGTAGTCATAATTGTTTATTCGCAATGGCAAATGCTAATTCATCCACCACCACCTATGCTCCAATTCTCACGAATGTCTCATGGCTTCGATCCTTTATGGATCGATGCAAGTTAGAATACAATGGCGCTAATTTTACCAATTGGGATATGCAACTCCGCTTGGCCGCGGCGCGTGACGACAGGTTTCGTTACCTTGCCAAGGCCTCTCCCACTGCACCTAATGAAAGGTCAACCGCCATGCAAGGCGATCCTATGAGGCTAGCCACAAAGAGTCCGCCGCGATCAAAAACGTTTTGATCTTCTCGTTGGAGGCCGATCTCCAAAGGAGTGTCATAAGATGAGCACGGCCTGTGAGAACTATGCCAAGCTTGTGACTATGTTTTTCACAAGCTCCTAGGATCTTACAATATAAGACTGTTTCCACATTATTCAACATGAACCTAAAAGAGGACCAAAAGTTAGCCCTCATATACTCAAAGTGATTGAGCATGTTGAGACTCTTAAACGAACGACTCGTTATCGACCGAGTCTGACATTCCTTGGGGAAAATCAAAGCATATGTGAAGTTCAGTGTAAATTACAATATGCATAACATGAGAAACCTCTCTTCATGAAATGCACAAGATGCTCGTGCAAGCTGAGAGAGACATGGGCTAAATGTTAGCACCTCCAAGGATATAGAGTAAGGGGAAGTTCAAGAAAGGTGGTAGTAAAGGGAAGAAGCCCTCCACCTTCAAAGAAAATGGAAAAAGCTATTGTGAAAAGCTCAGCCAAACCTAAGAAAGGTGCCTCAACCGAGGACAAGTGTCATTATTGTAATGGCATAGGGCATTGGAAGAGTAATTGCACTAAATATCTAGGAGATATCAAAACTGGAAAGATGTTTCAGTTGGTAATTTATCCCTATCGTTTATGTTATGATCTCAACTTTGGTATATAGATACGAGTTGTGATTCTTACCCTATTTAATTGTAATTAGGGCATCCTAGCAAGGATAAAGGCAAGGACAAGCAAGCCTAAAAAGGCTCTTCAAGGGAAGCTAAAGTAGCTACCCATGATTGAAGACCTATGGAAGCTTGGTCTCATTTTGAATTGTCAAAATTTTGGGATGTATTTTGAGACATTGTTTTTAGAACTCTTATAATTTCCTTGCTTGACATGGAAATTTGTTCAATTCCTTTTATTGAAATTGGTTGTAATTGGATTTAGTGACTTGGTTCTCAACCCAAGTCATTCCGTTTGTTGAAACTTTTAGTTCTAAAAACTTGTCATCATACTCTACTTGCACTAATAACATAAATTGTATCGACTCAAATTGATCATATTAGTATTATGATGATTGGATCATTATAATAGAAGACTAAGAATTCGATTCTCACTTTGAAAGATTAATTGCTAAGTCAAAATTGAGTTATTGAGCTCAAAGTAGGGAGTCTACCAAACCAATTGGCCACACCACTTATAAAGATTGTAATTGACATGAATATGAGTACAGCTCTTTAGCTTATAGAACTAGTCTATCTCGAAGCTAAGATTCGACGTCTTTACAATGACGTCTTTAGTAGATCACTTAAGGTCATGTTGTGATACTTCTACCTCCCTCACGAGTATGAGTACAAAATTGTTTGTGGCTCATAAGGCTATCTTTAAAGAAAATAGTTGTATTTTTCTAAAGATAGAGTGGGAGAAAATAAGCCACAACGAAAACTAGTTAGGAACTAGTGAGGAAACCAAAAGAAAATGTTCTTAGGTTAGACTCAAGACTAGTGAGGAGACCAAAAGAAAGCGTTCTTAGGTGAATCCTTAGACTAGTGACGAGACCAAAAGAAATTGTTCTTGATATAATAAGATTATGATCAGTGAAGTACCTAGAAATTTTGAATTTCGATTTTCTAAAAGAGACTTATGAAACTATATGGAATATATGCAAAGAAAATGTTTTATTTGGAGTTGTCCAATTGTAGTTGCATGGATAGACATGTAGATGTCTATAAAAGCCAAGTTAATGCGTAACTATGCTTAGATCCAAATCATCAATGAAATACCTCATAATAGGTGTGTACAAGATACACATCAAAACCACATGTCCAAATAGGGATTTGGAATAGGATGTGTACATGACACGTACAAGCCTATTGTATGTATCTACCTAGAGGTTATGATGATCTTTTCTATTATAAGATATAAGAAGGGTTTCACTCGAATTGTCGAAAAGTCATGTATAGACATAAAATTCAGTGGGAGTTAAAGTCATGTATAGACATGAAGTTAAGTGGGAGTTTAAGTTATCATGTAAAGACATGAAGTTCAGTGGGAGAAATTATTTTCCACGTGAATGACGTTTCACTCATTCAGAGTGACATATTCATATTACCTTTTTGAAAGGAGTGGTTGGATTTTAATGTTGGATGAAAGAGGGCAACATGTATACTAAAATCAAAATTTATTGTGGAATAGAAGATTTTAGCTTGGCATTTAAAAGGTATATTATATAAATAAGATCCTTAATCTATTCAACAAGTTAAATAGGTTGTTTATGTTGATAAAAGTGGGATCACTATGAAAGGGTCATAGTCATCCACTGAACCTAAGAATTGTTGATCACATGAGACCGATCATGTATGTCATTACATGCACATACCTAAATGAATTGTATGCTGGGAGTATGACAAGCCTAAAACAAATCAATCCACATGAGAGTCATTGGATAGCCTACAAGAACATCCGTAGAGTTCTCGAGGAGAACTAGGGATACATTCTTGTGTTTGGTAGAGAAAATTTGATAATGTGGTAAAGGTTACACAAACCCAAAATTCCAAACTTATAAAAGGATTTATCGAAATCCTAGGCGTACTTTTGTTATAAAAGAAGTGAATATCTAGAAGGATGATTGAAGAGTCAATCATTATAAATTCTACAAATAGAGACCTAGTACATTATGATGAGGATAAGGTGGTTTAAAAGGAACTAATGGTAGATCCTTTCACCTAAATATCTATCAGTTATCATGATAACGAGTGGGAGCATTTTTCAAGTTAAAGAGCCCAACACTAGATAGAGATCTAGACATGTACATAGATGAATTCATGTTATTAGGAATAACATTGGATGGAAGAAAAATCAATTAACAAGGTTGGAATAAATGAATATATGGTATATTCACTACCCAAGCCTTTATTGCATTTAATAAGATCGTCATGAATTGTCATAGACGAAATAAACTTTAGATTATATGATATGAAGCAATAACATTGTGTTGATTGTTCATATATGATAATCACATTTATCGTTGGAGTTTCTAAAACTCGTCTTGTGCTTTGTTATATCCAAATGGGTTGTAGAGAAAATTTTGAACCCCATTGAAGTGGACTGTATTAACATAGCATTGGCTCATAGTCACTTATATGAGGTGACATCTCGAAGTGACTAGATTGTGGTGCGATTGATGGCAAATTCAAGTGTCATAAGGTCATAAGGGATGACCAGTCGATCACATAGACAGACTGTGAGGGACAATCTGTCGGGCAGTGACCGCTTATAGAATTCTGGCAATTCTTGTAGCCTGGTCGTGGCAAGAGCTACTAGTATTCTTTTGAGTCAATTATTTGACTAAAGACTGTTCGCCTAAGGTGGCACAGTTTCAGAGTGACTTTGATTTATTCTCTACGACCTTCGTAACTGGGGTCAAATGGGCATCTTTTGGGTCATGATGAACTGTGGCTATTCGAAGGGAATAGTGCGATAGGAATTGTCCACCCCTTGTCAGGGTTGTTTTTAATCTCAAGGCCACTCGAGGAGGAGTAAGCTGGAAGTGCGTGGCCACGCTCGGAAAGTACTTATGCTAGATAATTCCGGTCAGACAGTTACTCTCCAGATCGAGGAAACCACTCATGATATGATCAAATGCAAGTACGACCTGCAATTGACCTTGCATTGAGTGGGAGATCGTAATAGGACAAGAAAATTGGTGACGCACACTTGTCTCGGACAAGTGGGAGATTGTTGGAGTAAATGTCCTCAACAATAGTGCGATCACATAATTAAATCTCAATAATAAAGAATACAAAAGGGATGATGAATATTATAGTCAACTGGTCAACATAAATCGGTAACGATTGGCTCAATTGAGTTTGACGTTACTTTCTTATGACGGTGGTGATCAGTTGATCCCTTTAGGTCACACCTAAAGGACAATCCCCAAATCATGTACTTTAATTAATTGTATAGTGATACAGATTAATTAATCCCTTAATTTGAACAAGTTTAAAGTGAGAATTATATCTTATTGTAATGTGATTAAATAAGATTCATTTTGGTAATTTAATTGTTATATTACTAAGAATGCATTATGTTTATGAAACATTTGAGATAAGTGAAATTGGTCGATTATAATTACAAACTGTTGTAGATTATATTAACCAATTATGAGATGACCCATTTTATTTACATGTAATTATAAAATGTGACTTAAAATGTTAAGTCTAATTTATTGTTATGAAATTGCATTTAAATTGGTTAAATGCACTTTTATAAGCTTAATTACATGCTACATGTCACATGTCACATATGTGACAAATGACAAATTGCAAAAATAAAATGGACACCCATTTTAAGTGGGGTGCACCGGTTTTATGTTGTGTACAAGAGGATGATTAGTTTTTGTGTATAAATCTAATTGAGAATTAGATGTAATCATATACTAGACTTATTCTTACATACTACCTATTTACATTGTTAAGAACAATTGAAAGTGACCACACACCCCACAATGGGAGCATGTGGCCGGTGCTAGTGAAGAAGAAAAGAGGACAAGTTTTCTCTTATTTATACCACACTCCATCTCATATTTTCATTCATGCAAAATTCTCTACATCTCTACATTCTTACACTAAAAGAAAGCTTAAGAAGCTTCAAATTTCTAGTGTTCATATTTACTAATAATATTACTAAGTGTAGTAATTAGATCATTAGTTATTTAAGGGCTACTATTATATTGCTAGTGTAGTAATATTTGTGATTTTGGGTATTGTCTTGGTGCATCTAATAGGAGTGTTCTTACACTTAGAACTTGGAAGTTCATCCCTAACATTATAAGCTCAAGAACAAAGTAGGAAAGAGTCCTATTTTGTGCCCATATTTGTTATAAAATCAATGTAAGGAAAAGTTCTTCTTATCTTTGTTTTTATATGTTATGCATGCATAAGATCTAAATAGTTTAAGAGTAAACTATTTGTAGTATGATATTAAAAATGTCTAATATTGAGTTTAAAAAATTTACAATACCAAGTAACCACTAGGAGAGGTCATAGAGATACTTCTAAGGGTAACCATGTACATACCGTTGATTTGAAAAAGAAAGCTTGCACATGTAATAAACTACATGTGTACAAGTACTCTTACTCTCATTTATTTGCAGTTTGTAGAAAAGAGAGTTTGACTACAACTCCATTTGTTGATAATGGGTATACTACCGGGGAACATTTAACATCTTATGCACCTAGATTTCACCCAATGCTAGATGAGGCATATTGGAGTCCATATAACGGCCCTAATGTGGTTAGTGATGAATCAAGAAAGAGGGGCAAAGGTTGGCCAATGAGTAAAAGGCTACGTAATGAAATGGATGAGACGAGTAGTAGCACAGTATCTTGTAGTTTGTGTCGTGGCAAAGGTCATAATAAAGAAACATGTTAGTTAAGAACCACCAATGGAGGCAATGGGTAATCACTGTTTTATAAATTACACTATTTTATAAATTATATTGTTTATTGTCTTTTCAAATAACTAGATTAACTTACAACTTATTATATATATTCGCAGGTCTAATGGAACTTCTGGTACAACCAGGTCTACCCAACCCCGAGCTTCTCACACTACAACAACATCACAAGAGCCAGGCAATTTTGGACGGGGAAGAGGTGCGGCCACTTCGATGTAGGTCCCATATAAGGGTACTTGTGGATTTTGAAGTTAGTGGGGCGTGGTGTAGATTTTCTAAAGGGGCACAGTTTTTTGGTATTCATAGATTTGTTAGTATGAAGTTTGATGTTGAGTTAACAAGTGCTTTGGTGGAGCGTTGGAGACAAGAGACACATACATTTCACTTATCCATTGGTGAGGTGACGGTAACCTTACAAGATGTCCACGTACTACGAGGATTGGCTATTAATGGAAATGTGGTTAGTGGATCAACCTGTAGGAAATATCGGTATATTTCGCCATTAATTTTACGGATTATAACGAAACTATAGTATATTAATTACGAGTCATAAATGAATTGCATAATATAAAATTATAGGAATTTAGAATTAACCTTTGGTCCTAGCAAATTTGGCCTATGAACAATATCGAAATCGATATTCTCCTAATTGTTGCACCCAAGATGCTCTGAGATATGCCTTTTCTTATGCTAGAAAGAATACAAAAATTACTGATGATTTTTGTGTCAAGAACTGAATGATGAATTATGTAGAGAAGAAGAGTTTATATAGACCTCTCCTCCTCTCTCCTTTTACACGTCCAAATAGAAGTCTAGTAGAGGGAGGAGTCTTCCCTCTTTTTCTTCTACTTGTATTAGGAATTGGAGTCAAGATAGGATTCTTCCTTCTTTTATTTATTTAATGTATAATATGTGAATGTAATATTATAATATATACATCAATTATAAACATCGTATATTTATAATTTGCTAATTAAATATAACAGTTTATATTTAATTACGAATTAACATTTAATTCGTTTAAGCTTACATTATTTAATCGTATTAAATAATTACATTATATACATTAAGTAGATATAACAGTTTATATTCAATTACGAATTAACATTTAATTCGTCTCAGCTAGTATTATTTAATCGTATTAAATAATAGTATCATCATTACATTGACTAACCTTTTAGTCATATACATCGACTAACCTTTTAGTCATATAAGGCATCAATATGATTATATTTTCATATAATCATATCACTCAAACACATCCTTTAGGTGTAACTTTTAGGGACCAGTTGATCACCGCCATTAAAATGACAATAACGTCAAACTTCTAGCAAGCCAACCGTTATCGATAAACGTTAATCAACTGATAAGAATACTAAGTATACCCTGTGAACCTGTAAGAGATTTATACACGTTATCACACTAACTGTGGAGGACACTAGCTCCAACAATCTCCCACTTGTCCTTACAAGTGTATGTGCGATAACCGATTCTCATATCAAAAATTTCTCCCACTCAATGTAAAACAATTTGCAAAGTTCGTATTCACAAAGGTCGTATTTTACAAGTGATCAGTATCAAGAGTGGTTTTCTTGACTAGAGAGTAACTTAAATGATAAACGAATCATTATTCGAGCATGGACATGCATTTCAGTTACAACTCCTCGAGTGGCCCTGAGAAATAACAAAACCTGATAAAGGTTGGATATTTTCCTCAACTCGAATCCTGCAGATCCAAGCACAGTATGAAATGACCCAGTAAAAATCTACTTAGCCTCCTGTTACGGTCGACCATGAGAAAGAAACCAAAGTCACCCAAAAACTGCCTTAATCTCAAGAGACAGTCGATAGTCAAAAGAATCGACTCTTAGGAACACTATGGACGTCCTATCCACGACATGGCACCGAATGTTCTGAAACATTTAGGACTCCATAACGTTGTCACGATGTCCTACGAGATATCCTTATAACTCGTATCTGTGATCGATCAGTCAACCGTTTGACTTATGGCTCGTTGAACCCACCATCAATCAACTTCACAGTATAATTGCCAGAGTTATCACCTCATGTAGGCGATTATGGACCAAAAGAATTATAATGTAATTCAGTTCACTTTGTGGCGTTCAATGTTGTTGTACAATCCACTTAAAAAACAAAATATGAAACAATACGATGATTTTATAAATAGTGCATGAAAAAGATACATTTATCTAATCCACATAAAACAGCTACTACAACTCAGGAACACGTTTAATTCCCATGGAAATAACGTGCCTTTCATGCTTATCATATTTTAACGGTTTAGTGAGAGGGTCCGCGATGTTGTCATCAGAAGCAATCTTGTCAATCACTATCTCCTTTTACTCCACGTAATCTCGGATCATGTGAGCCTTCCGAAGTACATGTCTAGACTTGTTGCTGGACTTAGGCTCCTTAGCCTGGAATATGGCACCTCTATTATCACAATAGATGGTGATAGGGTCACTCAAACTAGGAACTACAGTTAGTCCTTGTAAGAACTGACGCATCCATATAGCTTCCTTTGCAGCTTCTGAAGCGGCATAGTACTCGGACTCAGTTGTAGAATCTGCTATAACACTATGTTTGGAGCTTTTCCAACTGACCGCAGCGCCATTAAGAGTAAAGACGAATCCAGACTGAGATTTCGAGTCATCTCGATCTGTTTGGAAGCTAGCATCTGCGTAACCGATTGCGCATAGCTCAGTGTCTCTTCCATAAGTCAATACCCAATCCTTAGTCCTTTCGTAAGTACTTAAGGATGTTGTTGACAGCCATTCAGTGTGTTTCACCTGGATTGCCTTGGTACCGACTCGTCATACTCAATGCATATGCCACGTCCGGACGTGTGCGTATCATGGCATACATGATCGATCCTATAGCTAATGCATAAGGAACACGGCTCATGCGCTCGACCTCTTCCGATGTCTTGGGTGCCTGAGCTTTACTCAAATGCATCCCAGAAATCATTGGAAGGTTCCCCTTCTTGAAGTTGGTCATGCTGAACCTCTCAAGAATCTTATCTATATAAGACTCCTGACTGAGTGATAACATCCGTCGTGATCTATCTCTATAGATACGGATCCCCAATATGCGTTGTGCCTCACCCAGATCTTGGAAATGGTTCTTTAACCATGCTTTTACCGAAGATAAGAGAGGAATGTCATTCCCAATCAAGAGTATGTCATCGACATACAATATTAAGAAGACAATTTTACTCCCACTCGACTTGACATATAAGCATGGTTCCTCGACCGATCGAGTGAAACCATTCTCTTTTATCACCTGGTCGAAACGATGATTCCAACTCCGAGAAGCTTGCTTAAGTCCATAAATGGAACGGTTAAGCATGCACACTTTCTTAGGATTTTTAGGATCAATGAAACCTTCGGGTTGTACCATGTAAAATTCCTCCTCAAAATAACCATTTAAGAAGGCAGTTTTCACATCCATCTGCCAAATTTCATAGTCATGAAAAGCGGCAATCGCTAAGATTATCCGAATGGAACGCAACATAACTACGGGTGCAAAAGTTTCATCATAATGCAATCCTTGCACTTGAGTGAAACCTTTTGCCACTAGTCGTGCCTTATAGGTGTCTGGTTGTCCTTCTACAGAATGCTTTATCTTATAAAGCCATTTGCACTGAAGAGGTCGTACCTTATCAGGCAAATCAACAAGATCTCATACGTCATTCTCATACATGGAGTCCATCTCGGATTGCATGGCTTCAAGCCATAGCTTAGAGTCGGAACTGGTCATGGCACCTTTATAGGTAGCGGGTTCGTTACTCTCTAGGAGTAAAATGTCATCTATATCATTCTCCTCGACCATACCAATGTATCTGTCTGGAGGAATGGAGACTCTACCCGACCTTCTAGGTTCCTGAGGAATATTAACCGCAGCAGAAGTTGAAGGAACAT
>JAIUZE010027872.1:0-10447 GCA_022085475.1 Heliosperma pusillum | reverse complement strand
GACATAAGCCTCGCAGCACCAAACCCGAATAAAGGACAAGTTAGGGACCGTTCCCTTCCATATCTCATATGGAGTCTTGTCTACAGCTTTAGACGGACTTCGGTTAAGTATAAGAGCAGCTGACAAAAGAGCAAAACCCCATCATGAATCAGGTACTACCGTGTGACTCATCATGGATTGAACCATATCAAGTAATGTTAGATTTCTCCGTTCGGACACACAATTTAATTGAGGTGTTCCAGGTGGAGTTAACTGTAATACTATGCCACAGTCTTTAAGGTGTTGATCAAACTCATTTGAAAGATATTCGCCACCACGATATGATCGAAGTGCTTTAATCTTTCTTTCCAGTTGGTTCTCAACCTTATTCTGGAATTCCTTGAACTTTTCAAAGGACTCACTTTTATGCTTCATTAAGTAGACATATCCGTATCTACTCAAATAATCCGTGAAAGTGATAAAATATCTATAGCCGTCTCTTGCGTTGATTGACATAGGTCCACATACATCAGTATGTATGAGTCCTAATAGGTCATTAGCACGCATTCCAACACCTTTGAAGGAAATTCGAGTCATTTTGCCGATGAGACATGATTCACACGTGCCAAATGATTCGTAATCAAATGGGGAGATAGTCCAATTTTCAATGAGCTTCTTTACACGTTATTCATTTATGTGTCCCATACGACAGTGCCATAGATAAGTTTGATCTTTGTCACCAACCTTTACTTTCTTATTATTCACGTGTAATATTTATGTTGTTTGATCTAAGATATAAATGTCATTCATGAAAACTGTTTTGCCATAAATCATTTCATTCAAAGAGAAAATACAACTATTGTCTTTTATTGAAAATGAAAAACCGTCTTTATCAAGTACGGAAACAGATATAATGTTCTTAGATAAACTGGGTACATAATAACAGTTATATAAATACAACTCAAATCCACTCGGGAGTTGGATTACGTATGTTCCCATTGAGACTGCAGCAACTTTTGCTCTATTCCCGACTCGCAGGTCCACATCACCCTTTGCGAGAGGTGTGATGTTTTTTTAGGCCATGCAAATGATTACACAGATGAGAACCACAACCAGTATCAAGTACCCAAGTTCCGAAACTTGCATTGTTAATCTCAATCATATGAATATAAGATGACATACCAACAGGAGTGACGCGGCCTGCTTTTATGTCCTCATGGTACATTGGACAGTTCCTTCTCCAATGCCCAGTCTTGTGGCAATGGTGGCATTCATTGTCAGTGTCCTTGCTCTTTGTCTTGCCTTGTGAGCTACTAGTCTCACCAGGCCCACTCTTACCCTTTCCTGACTTTTTAAACTTTGGCTTCCCTACATTTAGGTCGCCATGAGCCTTGCCCTTACCTTTGTTTTTGTTGGAAATCATGAGAACATCTTGCTTCATGCTCCCACTCAATTTAAGATCCGTCTCGGTCTGTACGAGAAGTGAGTATAGCTCATGAAGACTTTTCTTCATGTCATTCATGTAGTAATTTGCCCTGAAAAGGGCAAAACCATCATGAAGTGAATGAAGCACACGGTCAATGACTATGCTCTCACTGATTTTGCAATCAAATGCCTCCAGTTTCTCGACTTTCTCAATCATATCAAGAATGTGTGGGCTAACCGGTTGGCCCTTCTGGAGTTTCGCCTCAAAGAAGCGACGGTATGCTCATAACTAACGATTCTCGGTGATTTTGAGAACTCGTTAGTGAGCGTGGTGAAAATCTTATTTGCACCTTGGGCAATGAAGTGTCTTTGCATATTGGGTTCCATTGCAAAAATGAGTACGTTCTTTATCGCACCCGCTTCCATAACGAAGTTATTATAAGCATGTGACTCGCACTACAAGAATCAGCCGTTGCTCCGACCGCACATTCCGACCGCTATTCAAAACGGTCGGTAAATAGATATAGCGACCGACAACGGTCGGTAAAGTAAATATCGGTCGGTAAAAATAACGACCGAACTACCATCGGTCGGTAAAAGGAGAAAACGGTCGGTGAAGGTGAAAATTACCGACCGATTGGCCGAAATTACCGACCGACTTGCCAATCGGTCGGTAAGAACACTGATACGTAAAAAACAAATCCGACCATCCCTCATTCTATTCTCACTTACCCATTCTCACTCTAACCCGACGACCCCAAAGACGACACGTCTATACCCGACGACCACCTCCTTCCCACCGCCGACCACCGCCGCTCACCTGCCGTCCGACCACCGCCGACGCCGCCATTCCCTCCTTTCTCAACAACCACCTTCTCTCTTCTAGTTATTTACTAAAGGTATGATTTTCTATTAATTTTTGTGTTTATAGTTGTTTTAATTGTGTTTATGTTTGTTTTTACCCTTAATTTTATGTTAAGATTTGATTATTTGATGTTATTTGAATATAATTTAGAGTTGTTTAAGTTAGGGTTAAGATTTGGTTGAATTGGGGGTTTTTTAATTATTTGCAATTATGTTAGTATATGTAATTGTTAGTATGTAATTGTTAGTGTATGTTAGTGTTAGTGTTAGTATATGGTTAGTGTTAATTGGGGGGTTTTTGATAATGGTTAGTGTTAGTGTTGTTAGTATATGTAATTGTTAGTATGTAATTGTTAGTATGTAATTGTTAGTGTAAGTTAATATATGTAATTGTTAGTATGTAATTGTTAGTGTATTGGGGGTTAAATTGGGGGTTTGTTAATATGTTAGTGTATGTAATTGTTAGTATGTAATTGTTTATATGTTAGTATATGTAATTGTTAGTATGTTCATGTTGTTAGTAGTAGAAATATGTGGTTAGTAGTAGATAGTATTCATGTTGTTAGTAGTAGATATATGTTGGACTTTGGTTGTGAAATTGAATGTTGGTTAAATTTTTGTAGTTAGAAATTTTATGTTGGTAGTATAATTTGATTAGTTGGTTAAAATTCGTAATACGAATTAGTATTTAGATTGCCTATTTAGTAAGAATGTAGATTGTCTCAATTAGTTGTTGGATTGCCTAATTATGTTATATTTATGTATTTATATAGATTTGTAATGAAGAGGGTTGAACGAGAATGGATGTATGAAAGGGTTGATGCTAGGAAGATGGTTAAGTATGAGTTTGTATGTGGGGTGAATAGTTTTCTTGAATATGTTAAAAGACGAGATGAATTTAGGAATTCACAATTAATTAGATGTCCATGTGTAAAGTGCAAAAATTTGAAATACTTGAGTGAATTCGTGGTACAAGAACACCTTATTAGTAAAGGTTTTACGGGAAATTATTATGATTGGGTGTGTCATGGTGAGCCTTACTCCTTGAAAATACCAAACAATGTACCAAACACTACTCAATCTCCCATAAGAGGACCATATCGAGAGATGGTAATAGATGCCTTAGGTGACCGTGCATTAGAACATATGGAGACACCCCCTATCGGTGAAGAGGAAACTCCACACCCTCAGTTGAAGAGTTTTTTTGATATGTTAGATGCGGCGGAGAGACCTTTATATGAGGGGAGCGATGTGTCGGTGTTACAAGCAGCTGCAAGGGTTGTTAACATAAAATGTGAGCACAACTTATCGCACAAATGTGTAGATAAGATTGCTTCCTTGATTGAGGATGTTATAACCTCGGGGAAATGTGATGACCCGCACCTATTATAACACCAAAAAATTGCTCAAAGCTCTTCAACTACCCTATCAAAAAATTCATTGTTGTAAGGACGGGTGTATGCTCTTTTGGAAAGAAGATGTGTCGCTTGATAAATGTAAGAAATGTGGCAAAGATAGGTACAAGCCAACACCATCAAGTGGGAGGAAAATACCTGAAAAAGTCCTATTCTACCTTCCTATAGGTCCAAGATTACAACGGCTTTATGCTACTAGAAATATTGCGGAGGCTATGAGATGGCATGAAGAAAACCCTCGTGTACAAGGGACATTTGCCCACCCAAGCGATAGTGAGGCTTGGAAGCATTTGGACAAAATGTTCCCGGAATTTGCTAGTGAGCCTCGAAATGTCAGACTTGGGTTGTGCACAGATGGTTTTACACCGTACGGCCAATTTGGGAAAAAGTATTCATGTTGGCCTGTAATTCTCACTCCTTACAATCTACCACCATGGTTGTGCATGAAAAAACCATTCATGTTCCTTTCATTGATTGTTCCGGGGCCGGATAATCCTAAAAGTCACATAGATGTCTTCTTACAACCTCTTATCGAAGAGTTGAAAGAGTTGTGGGAGGTTGGTGTACCCGCTTTCGATGTGTCCAAGAAACAAAATTTTCAACTTAAAGCCGCTCTTTTATGGACAATCAATGACTTTCCAGCTTACGGCATGCTTTCCGGTTGGGCCACGGCCGGCTTCCTTGCATGTCCTTATTGTATGGAAGAATCAAAGGCATTTTATCTTCCTAAGGGTCATAAGGTGTCTTGGTTTGATTGTCACCGACAATTCTTATCGCCTAACCACGAATTTCGGTATAACAAACCTCATTTCTCAAGAATATATTACAAAAAAATGACACCCCTCCTCTATTCCTAGACGGTTTTGAAATTTGGGAGAAGATTCGTGATTATCCTACAAGTATTGAGCTCACAAAGAGTGAATTGAACAAGTTTAAAGCCAATAAATTAGGTTGGTCTAAGAGAAGTATATTCTGGGATTTGCCTTATTGGAAACATTTGTTAATACGACACAATTTGGATGTTATGCATATTGAAAAGAACTTCTTTGAGCAATTGATTCATACGGTCATGAATAATAAGAATAAAACTTGCGACAATGAAAAATCAAGGGAAGACGTTAAACTATTATGCAAAAGACCACACTTACACATTAAGGAAAATGGAGTTAAGCCAAAAGCCCCATTTGCACTTGATAAGGCTCAAAAAAAAGTGTTATGTGAGTGGATTTGTAACTTGAGGTTTCCAGATGGGTATGCATCCGACTTGAGTAGGTGTGTTGATCGACATGATCATATCCTTCATGGGTTGAAGAGTCATGATTGTCACGTTTTCATGGAAAGATTACTACCTGTGGCTTTGAAGCACTTATTGCTGAAAGATGTGTGGAGTGCAATAACTGAAATAAGTCTATTCTTTCGTGATTTGTGTGCCCCGACCCTCAAACTTGAAAACATTGAAAATCTAGAGAGCAACATTGCCGAAATACTTTGCAAGTTGGAGAAAGTATTTCCGCCATCATTTTTCAACTCAATGGAACACTTACCTATACATTTGCCTTATGAAGCAAGGGTTGGAGGGCCAGTACAATATAGGTGGATGTATCCTTTTGAGAGGTAAATTACATACGTACTTATTCAAATGTAATAAAAAATTAAATAAAATATTTTGATTATTCAACTAACATTATTATACAATGTAGGTTTTTAAATCACTTGAAACAAAAAGTTGGTAATAAAGCAAGAGTCGAAGGGTCTATCTGCAACGCTTTCTTAGTGGAAGAAATATCAAATTTTTGTTCCCAATATTTTGAAGACCATATAGACACAAAGGGTAAGGATTTAGATTTTGGAACAAAAGATGAAACGGAGTCTTCCTTACCTGAGCTATTCCAAAAACATGGAGCTCAACCATTGACAAAAGGAAAAATAAGATATTTGGATGGAGATGAATATGAACGTGCTCATCTTTACGCCTTATCTAATTGTGAACGATTAGAAAAATATGAGAGGTATGTGAGTTTTTTACACTTTGGCAATAAAATAATTAAAGTGGTAGATTATTCATATTATAATAACAATTGTTAAATGATAGGTTATTCGAAGCTTTCATCCGTGAGCAACATCCAAATATTGATATTGATGAGGTTTGGACTTCATACGAAAAGCTATACCCAAATTGGTTTAAAGAACATGTAAGTTTCATTTACAAACATTAAACAAATATATATACAACCTAACATTAAGTCAATATATATGGGTAGTTAATAAGACTAATTTTAAACTAGGTACTTCAAGAAGATATCAAGGATGATTTGTTGGTGGCCATGTCAAGGGGTCCTTGTAAAGAAGTACAATCTTGGCAGAAAGATTCGATAAATGGCTTTAATTTTCACACAATGAAATATGGGAAAAATAAAGCAAGTATGAATTATGGTGTTTGTGTTAACCGTGTTGGTGGAGATGACTATTATGGTACCCTAGAAGAGATTATTGAGTTGAGGTATTGTGGTGACAAAATGGCGTATAATGCAATCTTGTTTAAATGTTGGTGGATGGATAATTCTTCAATCGGCACAATTGTACATGACACGTATAAACTTGTTGAAGTAAATCATAAGAGAAAGTATTTAAAATACGACCCTTTTGTGCTCGCACATCAAGTTAATCAAGTTTATTACACTTCTTATCCAAGCACACAGAAAGATAGAGATAATTGGTGGGCGGTGTTTAAAAGTAAAGCGAGATCACAATTTGATGCACCGGTTGACACAACCGTCTTTCAAGAAGAAATGACGACACCTCTTAATTTATCTTCCATTGTGGAAGATGAAGTCTTACAAGGTTTTATTGAAGGAGATGATGAGGAAGAAGATGAGGTGGTGGAGGTTCGTAGATTTGGAAGAGGAAATGAAGACTTATATGAATTTGATTTTATAAATGATGATGAAGATGATGATGAAGATGAAGATGAGGAGGAGAAGAAGGAGGAGGAGGAGGAGGAGGAGGATGAAGATGAAGATGAAGATGACGATGAAGATGAAGATGACGATGAGTAAAAGACTAGTTGTGTAATATTAAGTATATGTTATGTAATAAGTACATTATAATTAGTAATGTTTTATGTGTCATCAATTATCAAACTCCTTTGTTTATTTGACAACAATGTTTAATTGCTAACATTAACTTGTGTATATTTAGTTTTGTTTAAGATGTCAAGAGATCATGGACGGGGACGGGGACGAGGACGAGAACGAGGACGACCACGAGAACAAGGTATAGTATTTAGGGACCCGGTGATAGAAGAGGGGGAGACGGGCGACGAAGAGAACAACAATGAGCAGGGGCAGACATCAAACGAAAGTACAACCCCTGCGACATCAAAAGAGTTACCTATTGATATAGAGCCGGGATTATTATGGTACAATTTCTTATTTATAATTTCTATTCTAATAAATTACACGTATAAACATGTTACATATCATGTTACTAATATAAATATTGATATAGGTTTGACGATAGCCAAGTGGTCCGAAGAGTTAGCCGGTCTTTCAAAAACAATTACGATGTCCCTTACTTGAGCTGGAAACAGGCTCCAAAAAGTAAAAGGGATGCGTGGTTTGCTAATTTTCGGGTATTTATATATATAAACTTTTACTTTATTAATTTATATGTGTGTTTGTTTTTATAAGTGTTGTTGTTTTATGTGTAGACAATGTGCAATTGGGATCCTAAGCATGAGGATGAGTGTAGGAAGCAATACAATGAGACGTGTAGAAAGCGTTTAAAAGACGCCATGTATGATGCCGGCCAGATGATAAAAGGTAAGAATCCGGTTGGCCCGGGTTGGATGCTTCCTAATGTTTTCAAAGAATTAATCGAAAAGCGGAAGAATAAGGCGTTTATCAAGAGATCGAAACAAGCTTCCATCAACAAGAAAGGCGGCAAAGATGGCCCTACTACACATCACTACGGGTCAATCAAAGCTGTTAAACATGCTGCTAAGATGGTAAATAATTTGAACTTATTTAAGTATTTGAAGTTGATAATTTACTTTGTTAGTGTAATGTTAGTATAAAGTTAGTACATTATAATTAGTTAATGTTTGATTTGGTTTTATTAAAAGCGCAAGATAAGGGGGGTGTAGCCCCTAATGCAGTGGAGCTATTTCTTGATAGCCATATGAGAATGGTTGATGGTGAGGAGCAATGGAGTCATCCAACTGCCCGAGCTAGATATGTAAGTATTACTACCTTCGAAATTTCATTTTTACATTTGTGTTAGGACTTCCGATAGACGCTTTTTTTATTTTCTAAGGACGATAGATGAGTTATTTACAACTTTCTTTTTGACAATGTAGCAAAATTTTCAAAGGATGATAGCCGAGCTTACGGAGCAAGGACTTCCGATTGACGTTAACAAGGTTTGGTACGATTCGGTGGAGGGATACAAGAAGGGCCAAGTCTTTGGTTTAGGGACCGCCGCCTCACTATATTACACTCCCCCGGCGTCATCATCGACAGGTAAATCTTCCGCCTCCCAACAATATATCCCGGGTGTTCTAACTCAATCAATTCAAGCACGTGAGAGGGAAGTCGAAGAGTTTAGGAAGTATAGAGAGGAGATGCAACAAAGGGATGAACTTTACGTGAAAAATCAAGAAGAACTAAGGCAGCAAATTACGGCAAGTCAAGCCGCTACTATGCGTGAACGGGAAGAAACAAGGCGCCAAATTGAGGCCTTAGCCAAACTGCTTGAATCCCAAACCCAATACCGATGCAACAATAACATATTTGATTTACCGACTAACCCAAATAACGATAACCCCGGTGGAGGCGGAAGTGGTTTTCAAGTGTAAGGTACTTGGTTGTGTAAGACAGGGTTAATTGTAATGTAAACTTTAGTAGTTTGTTGTATAAGACATGGTTATGCTAGTTTATGTAAACTTTAGTAGTTTGTAATGTAAACTTTAGTAGTTGTAAGACTTGTAATGTAAACTTAAGTAGTTTCTAATTTGAAAGACGGTTTCTGGTTTCAAAAAATTGTGTACGAACGCATTTGTATATATTTTACAAAATTTGCAGGAAATATAGCAAATGGGGGAAAATAAGCAGCAAAATTACCCAAATCGTTCACATCGGATACCGACCGACAAGACAATTTACCGACCGACATATAATATTTACCGACCGACTGTACACTTTTACCGACCGATTGCCGTCTAAAAAGTTTCTGATTATTTATGGACGAAACATGGCACCGACCGAAAATTTGCTTATACCGACCGACCATCGGTCGGTAATTACCGACCGAATGGTAATTTACCGACCGACTAGGCCTTTACATTGACCAAGTCAATATGTTATAGCACCGACGGATTTTTTGTCTACCGACTGATTTTTCGGTCGGTATTTTGCCGACCGATTTGAAATCGGTCGGTATACAACATTTACCGACCATATTTACCGACCGATATTTTTCGGACGCCAAGGAGGGAAAAACGGTCGGTAAGTGGTATTACCGACCGATTTTCAGTATTAGCGACCGCTAAAAACGGTCGGTACTGGACCTGATTCTTGTAGCGTCGTTAGCTCTCGCATTGGGGCCTGGGTTTGGCGGTATTGGCTCAGTCAAGTACTGGAGCTTGCCGTCAGCAATGGCTGCATTCCGTAATGCCGCCTCCCAGTCTTCAAAGTTGGACCCGTCATTCTTCAGTCGCGTGGACTGATTCATGTGGTCCATAAAAGCTGTAAGCCAGGATTCGCGCGCGAGCGTGGCACTTGGCATAGGGATATCAGTATTTCCAGCCATTTGTTATATGCAGTATTTATCAATATAAACGAGTTCTACCCTGAAAAAGAAGAAAAAAACCATAATAAGCATACTCATCGATTTGAATTTAAGTCTAGTGCAAATTTTGTTTTAATGCAAAGACTCGAGCATTTATACAAATGACCTCCCTCAAGAATTATATAAATGATCCCAAGACTCAATTATCTATAAATTGATAAGCCAACTTCTTGGCTAATTCTACCTTTAGAATTCTTAGTCGATAAATTTCTTTAAATTCTATCTTTAGTCCATCATAATCACGAGAAACTCTTCGGACTATAATGTTGAGATAAAATAGGTCAACACACACTACTTACCCAACGTAGAAGGGGTCATATGGAGAGTAAGGTCATATATGCTTACCGACGAAGAAGGGATTCATAGTAGTTTGGCCTATAAAGACTAGTCTCAATTTTAGGTTTAGAGGAAGATCCCATCAATTTTATTTTAATTCAATTTTAATTGAACTAATATCTAGCACGCGAGAATAAATAAACTAAAATGATGGCTTAAATTCGAGTGACATCTTTATATCCATGATAACTAACATTCAAACTATATGAGTCAATTTTCATGCATTCTAGAAGTAGGTGGTTTGGTTTAGGCGGAATATGATGCACTAACTATCATGTGATGAAAAAGCAACAAGAACGGAACAATACATAAAAATATTACAAAATCCTAGTGTGGCCTATCTACCAAAATGAACAAAAATACAACTTTGGAATCCAACCCATTTGGACCCGAGAAGCTTGTCTTTATGTTCCATCTTGGTCCATGTAGCGGGTGATGTGGTCGTTATACACCAAAAATAAAACCTAAGTCTACTAACTAAGAAGATAGCGGAAGTAGGGTCGATCTCCACAGGGAGGAAACTAATTAACTGAAATCTAAATCTGCAAGTAACAATCTGGGGGGTTTTGAAATTGTTTTAA
>JAIUZE010027871.1:0-12764 GCA_022085475.1 Heliosperma pusillum | reverse complement strand
CGGATTTTACTCTTTGACATACATCTTTTACAATTATACCCTTGTCATTTCCCTATACTCATTCCAATCAATTTTTTTTCTCCCTTCATCTACCTTTTCCACCAACACAAGTACACCACCTCCCTTCAACTGCTCCGGTCATCCTAGTCGGCAGTCGCCGGCGACGTTGCTCCGCCGACCTCTGGCATTCCACATCCCCCCTCCACTGCACGATCCATCCCTGCATTCCCCTTCCTCTACCCACGAGCGACCACCACGGTACCAACGACCTATGCCGATCCCCCGTATCCCAGATCTGCGTTTCCCGGCCAGCCCACCACCGTCTACCGCCACTAGCACCATTGTTATTATTATACTAAATTGACAGCAAAAGCTAGGCTGACTACAAATAATGTCACATGTTTATTAACATTAGCCATCTTGTGTCGAAATATCGTTTGGAGAAAAAATGTCGATTGAAGAATGGAAATACAAATGGAAAGTTTAACTTTGCCGAATACATCAATATGAATTTTCATCAACAAAAGTACAGAACTCAAGTACTGATATGAACCACTATTCTCATTTCTAATTTCACTGACTTATACAATGTTCATTTAACCAAAATTTTAAAATAAAACCGTATTAATAATTGCTAATAATAAAATTACTTCACTAATTAGAAAATTACAATCCATTGTTCAAGTTTATAGATTTAATTTTAGGTTAAAGATGTATAAAAGTCAATTTAATTAGGTTTAGGAGAAAAAGGAGTCGATTTGATTATGCTCAGAAAAAAGAAGAATTGTGTTTTAGGAAAAGGGTATAATATGGAAACTTTATGAAAAAGTGTATGTGAAAGAGTAAAATTCGTATGTGAAAAAATACTTCCGTTAACGTAAATATATCATATTATCAACAATCATAACTTAATTATTATATCAATATATTACATATTACATATACCTTTATTTAAGAGTTGTGAATATAAAAGAGCAACCACCTCACAAAATTAGAACATAAATAAGCCTTATACGATCCTGAACGATCCTACCATCAATCCTACACGATCTTGTACAATTCTATACTATTCTACCCGATCCTGTAATACCGATCCTACCATAAAAACGATCCTATGGCGATTTGGATCGTTTTTCACTACTTGGATCGTAGGATCGTACAATACTACGATCTGGATCGCAATTTTAGCAACAATGCCTAATAGTAATCCTTTCAATTCCATTCCTGTCGAATCTCATATTGGAGACTTGTGACATAGATGACACACCCCTACGTGGACCTGCTTCGCCAAGCGATTTCCAATCTCATTTTCCATGTGTTTTCCAAAAATCATTGAGAAACTAAAATTTGAACTTAATTTTAAGTGATCTTCAAACATATTACGAGATTAGATTTGACATAGGATAAGGAAAATTAATATTTACAGCTAAAATTAAGAAAATGAAATCGATTTCTCGTTTCCAAACTTTATATCCCCCAAACGTCGGTTAACTACGACACAGACACACGGTTGATCATAGTAAAAAATTATTCTAGACTAACGAAAAGAAATCCTCTCGATAAAGGTCAACTTTCATTCAACAAGTCTTCATTAAGATGGGAAGTTATTGGTTATTAGATACTCTCTTTATTCCATTTGTATCTATACATTTTAATCAAAAAACCGGTTTTTCTAAGGGCACATGCTAATAATTAGAGAAAAATTGTTAATAATATGAGTTTGTGCATCAATTTTCATGATATAATCTCAACAATATATTTTTAATTATCTTATTAAAGTGAATATCAAATATAATGGAGGAAGTAATACTTAGAAAGTGTTTGTTTGGTTACTTTGAAAGGAATGGATTTGATCTTGTATTTAAATCCGTTCTATTTTTTTGGTGGGTGTGATTCTATTTTTTTTGTATACACCTAATGTATACTAACTCAACCCACCCCTTTGGAATCTCACAAGTCATACCCACCCTCCGTATGGATTTATCCGATTTAACAATAAAACGGGTCAAATATTAAGACGAATATACTCTTTTTAAGAGTAAAATTGAGTGTCATGTATATGTATTTACACAAATAAGACGGATACCATATTCTCTCACAAAATACCCATCAAGGGTGAGTGGAGAGCACATGGGGGAGCCCACCTTGTCCCCTCTACCCATTTCCTCTCACAAAATACCCATTGTAAGATCTGACCCGTCTCTAATGTATTTAAGCTGAACTTCTAAGTACTCGGAGGATGTTTTTCCCTTATAAAAAACAAATAATAATAATACTCTCCATCCCATTTAAGCTGAACTTCTAAGTGCTTTTCTCAAAATTATGAGGAAAATAAGGCGTTAATTAAGTAACCTCACATGACCACAGAACTTTACAAAGAATACTCTTTCCGTCACGGTTAATTATTATCCTATTATTGATCAGGACAAAGAGAGTAAAAACATATTAACCCGACGCATGACAATATGACATACCCATTAAACTGTTTGATTTTGTACAGGTCATCAATCAATGATTAACAGCAACAGAATCACCAACAATGATTGATGGCCTATGCAAAACCACACAATTCAACGAGATTTTATTATTTGTGTGTTAATTACCTTCACTTTACGTCAAGTAAAGGAAGTACGTCAGTATGTATAAGCCATTAATTAGATTAAAACACGAACCCAAATCTAATCGAATAGAAGAGATATATATATATATATTCGTACTTAATCAATGGCCTTATACATTCTGACAAACTTCCTAACTTGAATACTCGTATCAATCAAAGAGCTTGTATTTATATATATACAGCACGTCTCACTCAAGACGGGCACTATCCGTCACAAGCTGAAGACGAATAGTGCCCTTTTCATGAGTATATATAAGCTGTAAATAAGTACGGAGTACATATATGAAGAAAATAAGAGATTGAAATTGTGGTGGGTGTAAAATTGAAGGGTGAAGGAAGGTTTATAAGAAGCAAAGGAAAGTAGTTGCGTAGGTTTTTGAGGTAGACACGGCGCCGTACTTTGTAACTTAATCGGGATATGGTGGGATGGGCCAAGTAATCTAACTATGTTTGAATTGCTTTATGAATTATTGGTTTAGCCCAATTGCTAAATGTTTCTTGACGGTTTTCTTTGGGTGCTGCTAAATATCGCCGACAAATTAATTGCATGGACGGGTTTATACCTTTTATAATTTTCACATCATCACTATAGAAGATAAACAAATTAAACAATTCAAACATTAATTTAATTAAACAAATCGATTCAGTTTGATAATTTAAGGGCATTTGATTATGTCGAACGATTAACGAAACAAATTATTTGAATTAACAAACATATCAATTAATTCGAAAAATAAATCATATTAAACTAATCGAAATAAAATTAAACTAATTGAAAAGGCATTAAACTTTACGGGGTGAAAATAGAGAAACAATGAGCCACCATATCCAACCCAATGACCATGCAAGGAGGTCTTCAACCACGTCTCCACCTGGGGCCGGACGTGGAACCACCAAGTCCAACACCATGCAAGAACGTTTTTTAATCTGGCCACCATGACCCCCCGGGTTTAAACATGGAAGATTAGAATCACTAGGGATGAGCAAAACCGGGTACCCAATACAGTTTTAAAAACCGTATCGGGTACCCGGTTTTTCTAAGGCCAAAAATTAATACCCGGATACAACCCGGTTTAACCGGGTACCCGAAAACCGTGATCCGGTTTAATTAATAATGGTCAAAAATCAAAAATTGATTTCACAAAATTAGTAACGACCCACTACTAGGATGCCTATATAATCTATTAGGCATATTATTACGAAGCATAACAACTTGCAAAGTTAGTTTTGAGATGACAAAATTCAAACTTTCATCGCTTCACATAAAACTTTGACGCCCACAAAGTAGTTACATACATTGCAAGTTTCACGTCCAAAGATTGACCCACAAAGTTTCACACAAATAGTGCATATCAAACCCAAAGTTTCACATACAACTTTTTTTTTTGGTATTTTTAATTAAACCGTGTCAAAAACCGTATACCCGGTTTTGATTTTCCCGACCCGGACCCGATACGGTTTAATTAAAAATTGTATCGTATACCCGGAAATTCGTATCGTATACCCGGAAATTCGTGTAATTACAACCGTATACCGTATCGTATCCGTATATTAAAACCGTATCGTATATTTTTGCTCAGCCCTAAGAATCACCATGTCCTAGGCCAAACACAATTCATAAATAATACTTCTTCTGTCTCAGTAAGTAGTTTGCGTTTGCTTTATTTTGTGAGAAAAAAATAACGCAAACATGAATTATTGATTGTGACGGAGAGAATATATACGAATAAAGGGTAAAACTATGTAAATATCGTGCAAATTGTTGGAGGTTTATACAATTTATACTAAAAACCTATACTAGTATATATGTACATAAATAAACTGATAAAAGGTTAATACCCAAACTTAGTTAGATCGTCTTTAATTTATCATCACATGGACTTGATTTTCACTTGATAACTTCAATCTAATCCCCTTATTAGATAAATCAATAAATTTACGTAATTGCTCAATCCGGTAAATCAATTTACTCATCAATCCCGCACATTTTGTACCTAATATTCCTTAAGTGCCCTGCGTCTTAAAAAATAATTAAAAAAATTTCTCTCTCATTTCTGTCTTTCTCTCTAAACCTAACTGTTAGGAAGATTTGAGCGTGAAAGGTAATCATTATTAGGAGCCTTAACATGGCTTAAATAGCAATACAAGGAGATCTCATGGCTAGGCAAGGATCACGTAATTGACGTAATTGATAACAATAACAGCTAGCAATATCCTAATAATAAGGAAACATGATAATATCCTAATAACAATAATATGGAATAAGGAATATCCTCCTAATACCCCCCCTCAAGCTGGAGCGTGAAGGTCGAGAACGCCTAGCTTGCGGAGAAGAGTATGAAACTGTGGGGAGCCCAAAGCTTTGGTAAATATGTCGGTCAATTGGGACGTGGTAGAGACGTGTGCCGTGGTGATCAACCGTTCAATAATAGCATCCCGAATGAAATGACAATCTATTTCAATGTGAATGGTACGCTCGTGGTAAACGGGGTTATGAGCGAGATCAATGGCAGACTTGCTATCCGAATAAACTTGCATGGGTGTAGTAATTCGAATGCCAAAGTTGAGAAGCAAACCTTGCAGCCACTTTAATTCACAAACAAGATTTGCCATAGAACGATATTCCGCTTCAGCCGAGGACAGTGAAACCGTCTTCTGCTGTTTTGTCTTCCACGAAACAGGGGACCCGCCTATAAATACGAACCACCCTGTCACGGATCTCCTGGAAGTAGGACAGGTACCATAATCACTGTCACACCAACCAGAAATTCTCAAGTCACTGTCACTTCGTAGTAAGACGCCCTGACCCGGACTGCCTTTGAGGTACTTCACCACACGGAGAGCGGCTGCCAAGTGCTCCTCGCGCGGCTGATGGAGAAATCGAGACAGGATATGAACGGCATAAGATAAATCGGGACGA
Organism: Heliosperma pusillum; assembly: GCA_022085475.1. NCBI lineage: Eukaryota > Viridiplantae > Streptophyta > Magnoliopsida > Caryophyllales > Caryophyllaceae > Heliosperma > Heliosperma pusillum. Next base: position 7,224 of record JAIUZE010027871.1, on the reverse strand, counting down.
GTTACCGCAAGATATACAAGGCGCCCGACAAGACGCCTATAAGGCTCAATATCACTTAGCAAAGAACCAGTGGCCTCGCCTAGTTTATGATTTTGTTCAATAGGTGTTTGGACCGGCTTGCAACCCAATAACCCGGCTTCAGAAATAATATCCATCGCATATTTTCGTTGACTCACATAAATTCCTTCCGAACTTCGAGAAATTTCTAAGCCCAAAAAATATTTTAGTGGGCCTAAATCCTTCATGTGAAAGCACCGTCCCAAGTAAGATTTGAATTTTGCAATATGGGAGGAGTCATTTCCCGCAATAACTAAATCATCAACATAGATAAGAATAAAGAGCCGAACCTGGCCCTGCGAATATGAAAATAAAGAATAGTCCGAATGAGACTGTGTGAAGCCATAGGCTTTAAGAGCAGCCGTGAGTTTAGCAAACCAACAGCGAGGGGCCTGGCGAAGACCATATAATGATTTCTTTAACCGACAAACCTTCCCTTCTTTACCACGGGTGAAACCAGGAGGAATCTTCATGTACACTTCCTCATGCAAATCACCGTGTAAGAAAGCATTGTGGACGTCCATCTGATGAAGTTCCCATTTATGTATAGCTGCAACGGCGAGAAAGGCACGAACCGTGACCATCTTAACAACAGGGGCGAAGGTCTCTCCATAATCAAGCCCTTCTACTTGGTGATTCCCAAAGACAACTAGACGAGCTTTCAATCGTTCTATGGACCCATCGGACTTGTATTTAATTTTATAAATCCAACGGCACCCGAGAGCTTTTTTGTGAGACGGAAGATCAACAAGATCCCATGTCTCATTCCTTTCAAGAGCGTCAACTTCTAACTTCATAGCAGCACACCAGCCATAATCACGAATGGCTTCTTTGAACGATGGTGGTTCAATACCCCTGGTTATAGCAGCCAAAAAAATGCGATGTTTTTCCGAGAATAAATTGCAATTAATATAATTTGCTAAATGATATGGCGTACCTGAGGACGATGTGGGGGAGCTCGGTGGAGTAGGAGACGGGGATGGACTGTCAGTAGTGTCGAGTACATACCCACGAAGCCGCGAGCTAAGGAAGCGAGCTCGTTTACCCTTACCCATATCCGTAGCTACTGCCGCATCTGTAGCATCAGAGGACGTCGAAGGCCCTGTATCAGTGGGAACCGTATGCTCAGGAGCAGAAATTTCAGAGCTGGCAGAGTCGGTGTTCTGTTCAGTATGCTCAGTAGTAACAGAATCTGTATTCGGGTCAGTACCGGACACAACACGGGGCGGAGAATCATGCTCATCGGACCCATTAAAAGGTGTATCAGTTGAGATTGGATCAGGGGCAGGAGGTACAGGGGTCGTGGCAGCATCAAGTGCAAATGGGAATTCTGTTTCGTGAAACACCACATCACGAGAGACAAAGAATTTTTTGGTTTCGAGATCATAAAGTTTCCAGCCTTTCTTATTAGATGGGTACCCAACAAAGATACATTTACGACCTCTCTTAGCAAATTTGTCACCCTTAGTATTTTGGTTATGGGCAAAACACAAGCAACCAAACACACGCAAATTTATGTAAGATGGTGATTCACCAAATAAGCATTCAAACGGAGTTTTTCCATTAAGTAACGGTGATGGAGTCCGGTTAATTAAATAAGCAGCAGATAAAACGCATTCACCCCAAAATGTCTTGGGAAGGTTACCTTGAAAACAGAGCGCACGGGCCACATTCAATATATGTCTATGCTTACGTTCGACACGCCCATTTTGCTGGGGCGTACCGACACAAGATGTCTCAAATTTAATCCCATGAGAGAAAAAATATCCGGCCATACAATTAAATTCCGTCCCGTTGTCACTACGAACAGTTTTAATGGTTTTTGAAAATTGATTGGCAACCATATTAATAAAACTCATAAACATGTCGGTTACTTCCGTTTTATCAATAAGCAAATAAACCCATGTGGCTCTCGAAAAATCATCAACAATGGTCAAAAAACAGCGTGCACCACATGACGAAGGAACACGATAAGGCCCCCATAAATCACAATGGATTAATTCAAACAAATCCGAGGCATGCTTATTATTCAAAGTAAAACTGTGACGATGTTGTTTGGCATAATGACAAATATCACAAATTAAATCCTTATTGTAATTTAAACTACGAAGAGAAGGAATACTCTTCACTACTTTATCCGACGGATGACCAAGACGTTGGTGCCAAATATCAAAGCTACCTTGCTGCGACACACTATGCAATGTCGTATGCCTTGTCCCCGCGCCAATCCAAAACAGGCCATCCCGTAACTCACCGGCTCCAATCGTCGTCCTCAAGGAACGGTCCTGAATAAGACAAGTGGATTTAGCAAATTCAAAACAAAGATTAGAATCCAATGTGAGCTGCGAGATAGAAATCAAATTGCATTTTAAACTTGGAATATAAAGAACATCGTGAAGAATGAGAAAGTCATTAATATAAACCGATCCGGTCATCGTGGCAATGACTTGCTGTCCATTTGGTAAACACACAGGCCTGCCACTGATAGTTTTTGTGTCTTCCAAACAGGACAGAGTACCCGTCACATGATTGGAAGCTCCTGTATCTAAAATCCAAGTGCACATACCGCTGAGACGATCGGAGTTGAGGAGAGAATGCGCCGTAGGACCCATCACCGCGTTGGCATGAACGGTTGAATCCTTGTCACGACCAGGCCCTGAACTCGTACCACCTGCTGAACTAGAACCCGAGTTCTGACCACGGGAACCTGCCCTGTATCGACGGTACTCGGCCAGAGTACGTGGCCTGTCTCCCCACCACTCAGGAAATTTGTTAGTCTTGAAAAAACAATTGGCAATCTCATGACCACGAGTCTCACAGTAAGAACAAAGCAATTTTTGGAACCGCTCTCATCGTTCCTTCTCTCGCTGAGCACGCCAATCCACAGAGGAGCGAGAAGAAGAAACAACAAAGGCAGTGATATCACTAGTGTCCGAAGGCATAGTTTCTGCCCTCAAACGCTCTTCTTGCAAAACAACATGATAAGCACGACTAAGACTCGGTAAGGGGTCGAATTGAAATTGTTGGGAACGAATATTACCATATAGGGTGCTATCTAATCCCATGAAAAATTGATGGAGACGTTCAGTATCTAAACGTTTTATTGCATCTGTCCCAATGTCACATTTGCAATCACCGCATTTGCACGCGAACGGAGGTTCATGAACAATTAAAGCATCCCATAAGGATTGCAATTTGCCAAAGTAAGTATTGACATCCATACCTTTGGTTTGAACACAGTTTTTGAGTTGAGTTTTGAGACTATGAATTAACGTGGCATCAACAACGGAGAAGCGAGCTTTCAGCGCGGCCCAAAGAGCAGACGCGTCTTCACCGTATGGAATCGTGGGCAATAGAGACGGATCAATCATATTCCGAATCCATTGCACGAGAGTACAGTTAACGACCTCCCAATTGTCAAGAGTGACAGGGTCAGTCGGTTTCTTTATAGTGCCATCAACAAAGCCAAATTTTCGTCGCGATTTTAGCGACGTCCGCATCGATTTTTGCCAATCCTGGTAATTGTATTTCGTTAACATAATATTTGATATTTTTAACAACTTTTTAATACTGTCTTTTAATCAATTAAACTGGTGTTTTTCAAAAGGTTTATTTTTATAATTAGGGTTTGGATTGATGTCAGTTACTGCAACCGTCACTTTTGATACCCGCCCCACCACCCGTCAAATCATTACCCGCACCCGCCCCAAGTGGGGCAGTTGTGGGGCGAGACTTGTCAAAACCCGCCCATTGACATCCCTGGTTGTTGGGCTTGTGTGCTGACTGCTGAAGGAACGTACAATAACGTGTTTGATGTTCCCCTTTTTTCCGTTTTTTTTTTTTTTTAAAATTTGATATATTTTTTATTATTTTTGTTTTTGTTAGTTTTTGTGGAGTTTTTAATTGAGACGTATACCCAGAATAAATGTGAATGAGGGGGATTTGACTTAATTTAATTTGGCATTAAAGTAACATTTACTATACCCTGAGTACTAGAAAGTAGGTAAATTTAATTTCACAAAAATTAAACAATAATACATAATCAAACCATAGGTAAATTACCTAACAACTTCATAACAAAAATCTTAACCAAGGACCAGACCTAAAAAAATTCAGTCTTATTTCGATCTGGACCTAAAATTGCTTTCGATCAGTTGTCTTCTCACTTACTCGAGGGATAATCCGACCCAGGAGTTAATGTAACTGCAAAAGCATAGATAAAAGTAAAAATAAAGAACATTTCACCACGTGTGACACGCGATCCATCATTAGAGATATTCAATGCAATAAAAAAAAATAGGAACGACTATTGCCTGTGTATTACTCTTATAGCGATGCAGCAAAAATTAAGTCAGGCTTTGGATTTTGTAGGCAAAACCATAGATAAAGAATTTCATGAGAACTAGACCTTCTATCTCTATCATTCGTCTTAGGAAAAAATAAATAATAAATGACTTGGAACAAAAGAAATAATGGTTTAATTCAAGTATTAAAGCTATGTATAATCACAAATTGATAAATAATGATTGATGGACTTCCTTTGTAAAATCATACGGGAACTTGTTCTAATCTCAAGTAAAGGGAGATCGTCAGTATGAGTAAGCCATTAATTAGATTAAAACACGAACCCAAATCTAAACGAAGAGGTATCCGTAGTTAATCAATGGCCTTATTCATAATGACAAACTCCCTAACTTGAATTACTTGTTTTCTTCAAGAGCAAACTCATCTTGTATATACTCTCTCCGTCCCAATCATTTGTTTGACTTTGATTAAAATACAAGTATGAGAGGAAAGAAAAGAATAAGAGATTGTTATTGAGTTGTAGTGAAAGAGAAGGGTGGTGAGGAGGAGTATGTTTATATGAAGAAAGGAGAGTAATGCTTAGGTTTTCAAGTTAGCCACGGCGCCGTACTTTTTAACTTAAACTAGAAACTAGAACATTCAGTGTGATGGGCCGGGCTAGTATTCTAGTACTCTACTATGCTATGTTCTAATCCTATGTTGTCATTCTGTCAGTCTTCTCCTAAATCTCCTTCGTCGGGCTCTCACTTTTGGGGTTAGATTCAGTGAGGTCACTCTTTTTTCTGATTTCGCGGAAATCAATCGATTAGGTCTTAGTCTAGCGCTTAAGATTGGAGGTCGTAAACTCATAATCCGGTTAATTAAGTCAAGTTTAGGTCAGGTCCTTTTCTCTAGTTTCCGTTCCTTGTCGTTATTTCTAATAATTTTGGTGAGGGCATTTAATTGTCATTCTAGGAATCCTTTGACCAAACCAACCTTAGGTGTCTTGTCATGTCCTTTGGTTCGGTTACGGTCTTTTCTTCAAGTATGATCGTTTCCATTCTTCAAGCTCGTTTGAGAAAGGGGTTTGGTCCGTTGCTTTTCTGGGTCCGTGGGGCTTACGTCCAAAGATGTCAATTTCTGAGGTGTGATGGCGGACAATGTTGCTTTACCCCTCTAATTTACCTTCTACATATTTTCTCGCAAGAGTGTAAGTGCACCAGTTATGGTGATATCGATGTTAATTCGAATCTTTGGTTCATGGGGAGTGATCTCATTGTTATTGACGTGAAATGATATTTAGTATATGCTTAGTAGTAGACCTAACAAAAGCAACCCGACTCGAATGACTCAGCCCGAAAAGGCTGACCCGAGACCCGAAACTAACTCGAGTTGCGAAACCCGAATATAGCCCGAAACCCGAATTAACCAGACCCAATCCGAACTTCACCCGAAGCTGACCCGACGACCTGAAATGACCCGATCCGAAACCACTAACTCGGAAATAACCTGAAAAAATATAACTTTAATCGAACAAAAAAGACTATAATAAATGAATATATGCACTTTTGTTTTCCTTAATTATTGACTCGAAAATGACCTGAACCCGAAATAACCCGACACGTGACCCGAAACTGACCCGATCAACTTACCTGAAAATCACCTGAAACCCAAAACAACACGACCCAACCCGAACTAACCCAATAATATGATAGACCCGAACTAGCCCGACCCGAATTGGCACGACCCGGACCCGATCCGATTGACCCGTTTGCCAGATCTACTTAGTAACACTAGCTAGACCTAGCAAAAGCAACCCGAAACCGAATGACCCGACCCGGAACTGACCCGAGTTGCAAAATCCGAACATAACCCGAAATCCGAATTTTCCCGACCCAACCCGAACTTGACCCGAAATGCGTCAACCCGAAACTGACCCGTCGACCCAAAATTACCCGATCCGAAACCACCAACCCATAAATGACCCAAAAAAATATACCTCTAATTGAACAAAAAAGACTTGAAATAACTATATGCACTTTTTTTTCTTCATTATTGACCCGAAAATGACCCAGACCCGAAATAACTCGACCCGTTGACCCGAAACTGACTCGATCAACTTACCCGAAAATCATCCGAAACCCGAAATAACCCGAACTAACCCGATAATACGATAAACCCGAACTGACCCGACTAAAATTGGCCCGACCCGAACCGAATCTGATTGACCCATTTACCAGGTCAAGCACTAGCTATAGTGTTAGTTACATATCACAATAGCTCACTATGTAACCAAGGTCATTGTAAGATTTTCTTCTCTTGCTGTCAAAAAAGGGATTTTTGTTATCCTATTACAAGGAGCAGGGAGCAAGATAATCCCATAATAGTTTTTAGAAAGAATAAAAAATAAAAGAAAGAAGAAAGCCAACTACCCACACCATATTCCATTGTCACCTTTTTTTTTCTTTCTCCATAGTTACTCCTACTCATTAAGTTCTTAGTTTTCGATCTACTTGAACTAAAAATTTTAAAGTTTAAGTAGTTTAGAATCATCAAACTAAACCACCATACTCACTAGTCACTACGCTCCGAGTGAACATAATAATGTCATTGATGGATGTCACGCTACATAGCACATTTTCATAAAATTCAATAAGCCTCTATTAAGACAGATATATACGTCTTAAGTTAAAACGCGTCAAATAATATACCACTTGCATATATATGACGTTTTTTGCTAATAAACATTATCCTTTTGTCTACAATGCAAGCGGTATATTGTTTGACCAGATTTAATATTAAAACGGATATTTTTGTCATAAAGGACAATTTGTGCATGAAATTACACTGTCATAACCACTAAGGCCTTGTTCTTTTGGACTG
>JAIUZE010027870.1:0-30359 GCA_022085475.1 Heliosperma pusillum | reverse complement strand
TATTTGAGAAAATAATCATATTGATGCCTTATTAAATGACTAAAAGGTTAGTCGATGTATTTGACTAAAAGGTTAGTCAAATGTGACGATGATGCGATTATTTAATAACGATTAAATAATATTAGCTGGTAATTGAATATAAAATGTTATATTTAATCAATGTATATAATGTTGATCTAAACTAAATGTAAACTGTTATATTTAAGTTGGCGAATATGTATTACACGATATTATTATAGTGTATTGGTCCGGCATTACTCGGTTTATGTGACGGTCCATTACTAGTAATAATTAGAATACATATTACATTATGTACATATAAAATTATATGCTAATTACCTAATATAGGTTGAGATAAATAAGGAAACTAGGGTTTTGATTTTGGATGCTTTCCTCTTGAATTCTCACGGCACATGTGAGATAAAAAGGAGAAAAAAATAAAACCCTAGACGACTCTAATCTCACGGCACACACAAGGGTGAAAGGAGAAGAAAAATTCCGATTTTTAACTCTCTCATTCATCTTCATATTCATCATCAATATACACACAAAATTAGTAGTAATTTTGGGTATTCGTTCTAGCACGACGAAGGCATTTCTTGAACCATCTTGGGTGCAACGATTAGGAGAATACCTACTTTGGTATTTGTTCTTTGACCTTTTACTAGAACCGAAGGTTATTTCTTAATCTCTTGTTTATAATTATGCAATTTCATTTATGACTAGAAATTCATATAGTTATAATTTCATTATAATCCGAAAAATTTAAATGGGAGTATACCGATATTTCCCACAAGTGGTATCAGAGCAATAGGCTATGAAATTATTTTATATGTTTTCATATTTGATAAAATATAAGATTAGAAACTTTTGTTTTGTTTTTTTTTTTTTGTTTCGGCTGAAAGAAGAAAAAAAAATTAGGGTTTGTTTTTTTTTTTTTGGTACTGTTCACGGCCAGGAAAAATTAGAAAATTTTTTTTGCCTTGTTTTTCCATTTTGATTCATTATAATTGTTGTTTTAAATAGTTAAGACAATAACATGATGAATTTGAAGTTGTTTTGATTTAATAAGGATTAAATTAAAATGTAAATGGAAATCGATTTGTATGTTCATCGCTATATATTTTCGGTATTCATTATTTTAGATATTCATTTTAAATTGTTAAATTGAATCATCTAGTTTGTATCGATGTTTAATATTGATTAGATGTTTATATTTTGTACCGATCTTGAATATATAAGTAACATCAAATTTTTTTTTTAAAAATTTTTTTTTTTTATACCAGCTACTATTCACGGATACTGTTCATCCGTGAATAGTGAATTTTTTTTTTTTTTAAATTTTTATTTTGTGTGTTGCATTATAAAGATAATGTATGTAGATTATTGTTGTGAAAAAGTTCACAATAATAGATACCCTATTATTTTAAAAAGGTTTAAAATAATGTTAAATTTAATTTATGTTATACCCGATAATATGAATTAAATTGGATTATGGTTGATTAAAATTGTTGTGTGCAATTAAGGAATTGTCACATAATTTTGATCATTTTAAAGGTGGTTTGGATAAATTAATCATCATAATTAATGAATTATGTCTTGAAGGTTTAATTTATTTTGTTGATGCACTTTATTTTATTGAATGAATGAATGAATGGATGAATGGATTATTTTGGTATTTTTACAAGAGGTTGTAATTTGTATTGCTTAGTATGGCCTTAAGAGATTGTGTTATCGTAATGATGGTAACATGGTCTTTGATGTATTTTGAGATCTCGAATCTCCCCTTTGTAATCTTTAATTATAATTTTTAAATTAGAATGTAAATAGGTTTATAATTTGTAATTTTTAAAAATTGTATTTTTGAGAAGACCAAAGATGGAGATCGGATAGCTCACTCCCGCTACATGGACCAAGATGGAACATCAAGTCAAGCTTCTAGGGTCCATAAGGATGGATTCCAAAGTGTATTTTTGTTCTATTTTGATAGGATAGGCCACACTAGGACTTTGTACTTTGTTTTTCATTTTTCCGTTCTTATTGTTTTTCTTTTGCATGATAGTTATTGCATTATATTCCGCCTAAACCAAACCACCTACTACTACTTAATTGCATGAAAATTGACTCATATAGATTGTATGTTAATTATCATGGACATCCAGATGTCACTCAAAATTCTAAAAGCTATCATCTTAAATTATTTATTCTCTTAATGCTAGATCATTCGTTCACTTAAATGAATAAAATTAAAGCTGATGGACCTTCCTCTAAAACCTAAATTTGAGATTAGTCTTTATAGGGAAAACTGCTATGAATCCCTTCTTCGTCGGTAGGCATATAGGACCTTACTCTCCATATGACCCCTTCTACGTTGGGTAAGTAGTGATTATGATGGACTAAATATAGAATTTACAGAAATTTATCGACCAGGAATTCTAAAAGTAGAATTAGCCAAGAAGTTGGCTTATCAATTTACAGAAATTGAGTCTTGGGATCATTTATATAATACTTGAGGGAGGTCAATTGTATAAATGCAAGAGTTTTCGCATTAATCGGTTTTGCATTAGACTTAATTAAAACGATGAAAATGCTTATTATGTTTTATCTCCTTTTCGCAGTGTAGCATTCATTTATATCGATAAAACTGTTATAACAAATGGCTGGACATGCTGATGCCCCTATGCCAAGTGCCACGCTCGCACGCGAACCCTGGCTTAAGATGTTCATGGACAACATGAATCAGTACACGCGACTGAAGAATAACGGGTCCAACTTTGCGGACTGGGAGGCTTCATTACGGAATGCTGCCATAGCTGACGGTAAGCTCAAGTACTTGACTGAGCCACTACCGCCTAACCCAGGCCCCAATACAGGAGCAAATGAATCACTTGCTTATAGTGATTTCGTAATGGAGGCGGGTGCGATAAAGAACGTACTCATCTTTTCAATGGAATCCAATTTGCAAAGACGATTCATTGCCCAAGGTGCAAACAAGAGTTTCACCACGCTCACTAACGAGTTCTCAAAAGCACCGCAGATCGTTATGTATGAGCTTACCACTCGCTTCTTTGAAGCGAAACTCCAGAAGGGCCAACCGGTTAGCCAACACATTCTCGATATGATCGAAAATCTCGAAAAACTGGAGGCACTTGATTACAAAATCAAAGAGAGCGTGGTCATTGACCGCATGCTTCATTCACTTTATGATGGTTTTGCCCAATTCAGGGCAAATTACTATATGAATGATTTGAAGAGAAATCCTCATCAGCTACACTCACTTCTCATACAGACTGAGAAGGATCTGAAATTGAGTTGGAGCCTGAAGGAGGACGTTCTCATGATTGCAAACAAGGGTAAGGGTAAGGGCAAGGCTCAGGCCGACCTAGCTGTAGGGAAGCCGAAGTTCAAGAAGCCAGGAAAGGGCAAGAGTGGGCCTGGTGAGACTAGCAGTAGCTCACAAGGCAAGACAAAGAGCAAAGAAAACATGGAGTGCCACCATTTCCACAAGACTGGGCATTGGAGGCGGAACTGTCCCGTGTATGCTGAAGACGTAAAAGCAGGCCGCGTCACTCCTGTTGGTATGTCTTCTTTTATTCATATGATTGAGATTAACCATGCAAGTTTCGGAACTTGGGTACTTGATACTGGTGGTGGTTCTCATCTGTGTAATCATTTGCAGGGCCTAAGAAACATCAAAACTCTCGAAAAGGGTGATGTGGACCTGCGAGTGGGGAATGGAGCAAGAGTAGCTGCCGTTTCAGTGGGAACATATGTAATCCAACTCCCGAGTGGATTTGAGTTATTTTTAAATAACTGTTACTATGTACCCTGTTTATCTAAAAACATTATTTCTGTTTCCGTACTCGATAAGGACGGTTTTTTTCATTTTTAATAAAGGATAATAGCTGTATTTTCTCTTTTAACGAAATGATTTATGGTAAAGCAGTTTCCATGAATGGGATTTATGTTTTAGATCAAACCACAGATATATTGCATGTGAGTAATAAAAAGGTAAAGGTTGGTGACAAAGATCAAACCTATCTATGGCATTGCCGTATGGGACAATAAATGAAAAACGCGTGAAGAAGCTCATTGACAATGGGACTATCTCCCCATTTGACTATGCATCATTTGGCACGTGTGAATCATGTCTCATAGGCAAAATGACTCGAATTTCCTTCAAAGGTGTTGGAATGCGCGCTGCTGACCTATTAGGACTCATACATACTGATGTGTGTGGACCTATGTCAATCAACGCTAGAGATGGCTATAGATATTTTATCACTTTCACGGACGATTTGAGTAGATATGGATATGTCTACTTAATGAAGCACAAAAGTGAGTCCTTTGATAAGTTCAAGGAATACCAGAATAAGGTTGAAAACCAGCTGGGTAGAAAGATTAAAGCACTACGTTCAGATCGTGGTGGCGAATATCTTTCGAATGAGTTTGATCAACACCTTAAAAACTGTGGTGTAGTACTACAGTTAACTCCACCTGGAACACCTCAATTAAATGGTGTGTCCGAACGGAGAAATCGAACATTACTTGATATGGTTCGATCCATGATGATTCACACGGTAGTGCCTGATTCATTGTGGGGCTATGCTCTTTTGTCAGCTGCTCTTATACTTAACCGAAGTCCGTCTAAAGCTGTTGACAAGACTCCATTTGAAATGTGAAAGGGACAAGTCCCTAACTTGTCCTTTATTCGGGTTTGGGGCTACGAGACTTATGTCAAGTGAAGACACGAGGATAAGCTCGGTCCGCGATTGGTCAAGACATACTTTATTGGTTATCCAAAAGGAATGTTTGGTCATTACTTTTATTCGTCTACCGAACAACGTGTTTTTGTTGCGGCTAGTGCGAAGTTTCTAGAGAAAGAATTTCTCGAGAACAAGACGAGTGATAGAACCTTCGATCTGTCGGAGATTCAAGAACCAACAACTGATCAACCGATGGAGGAAGATGTTCCTTCATCTTCTGCTGGGGTTAATATTCCTGAGGAACCTAGAAGGTCGGGTAGAGTCTCCATACCTCCAGACAGATACATTGGTATGGTCGAGGAGAACGATAGAGACGATGTTTTGCTCCTAGATAGTAACGAATCCGCTACCTATAAAGGAGCCATGACCTGTTCCGACTCAAAGCTATGGCTTGAGGCCATGCAATCCGATATGGACTCTATGTATGAGAATGACATATGGGATCTGGTTGATTTGCCTGATAAGGTTCGGCCTCTTCAGTGCAAATGGCTTTACAAGGTAAAGCATTCCGTAAAGGGACAACCAGACACCTATAAGGCACGACTAGTGGCAAAAGGTTTCACTCAAGTGCAAGGATTGCATTATGATGAAATCTTTGCACCCGTAGTCATGCTGCGTTCCATTCGGATAATCTTAGCGATTGCCGCTTTTCATGACTATGAAATTTGGCAGATGGACGTGAAAACCGCCTTCTTAAAATGTTATTTGGAGGAAGAGTTATACATGGTACAACCCGAAGGTTTCATTGACCATAAAAATCCTAAGAAAGTGTGCAAGCTTAAGCGTTCCATTTATGGACTTAGCAAGCTTCTCGGAGTTGGAATCATCGTTTCGACCAAGTCATAAAAGCAAATGGTTTCACTCGATCGGTTGAGGAACCATGCTTATATGTCAAGTCGAGTGGGAGTAAAATCGTTTTCTTGATATTGTATGTCGATGACATACTCTTGATAGGGAATGATATTCCTCTCTTATCTTCGGTTAAGGTATGGTTAAAGAACCATTTCCAGATGAAAGATCTGGGCGAGGCACAGCGCATATTGGGAATCCGTATCTACAGAGATAGATCACGACGGATGTTATCACTCAGTCAAGAGTCTTATATAGATAAGATTCTTGAAAGGTTCAGCATGACCAACTCCAAGAGGGGTATCTTCCAATGACGTCTGGGATGCATTTGAGTAAAGCTCAGGCACCCAAGACATCTAAAGAGGTCGAGCGCATGAGTCGAATTCCTTATGCATCAGCTATAGGATCGATCATGTATGCCATGATATGCACACGTCCAGACGTGGCATATGCTTTGAGTATGACCAGTCGGTACCAAGGCAATCCAGGTGAAACACACTGGATGGCTGTTAAAAATATCCTTAAGTACCTACGGAGGACTAAGGATTGGGTATTGACTTATGGAGGAGAGACTGAGCTTTGCGCAACCGGTTACGCAGATGCTAGCTTCCAAACGGATCGGGATGACTCGAAATCTCAGTCTGGATTCGTATTTACTCTTAATGGCGCTGCGGTCAGCTGGAAAAGCTCCAAGCAGAGTGTTATAGCAGATTCTACGACTGAGTCCGAGTACTATGCCGCTTCAGAGGCTGCAAAGGAAGCTATATGGATGCGTCAATTCTTACAAGGACTTGCCATAGTTCCTAGTTCGAATGACCCGATCACCATCTATTGTGATAATAGAGGTGCCATCTTCCAGGCTAAGGAGCCTAAGTCTAGCAACAAATCTAGACATGTACTTTGGAAGGCTCACATGATCAGAGATTACGTGGAGCAAAAGGAGATAGTGATAGACAAGATTGCTACGGATGATAACATAGCAGATCCTCTCACTAAACCGTTAAGACATGATAAGCATGAAGGGCACGTTACTTCCATGGGAATTAAACGTGTTCCTGAGTTGTATTAGCTGTTTGTATGAATTAGATACATCTTTTTCATATACTAATAATAACTTCATCGTATTGTTTTCATATTTTGTTTTTCATGTGGATTGTATGGACAATATTGAACACCACAAAGTGAACTGAATAACATTATATGTGTTTTGGTCCGTAATCGCCTACATGAGCTGATAACTCTGGCTATTATATTGTTAAGTCGATTGATGGTGGGTTCAACGAGCCATAAGTCAAACTGTTGACTGATCGATCACAAATACGCGTTATAAGGATACCTCGTAGGACATTGTAATTCGTGACGACGTTATGGAGTCCTAAATGTTTAACAACATTCGGTGCCAGGTCGTGGATAGGACGTCCATAGTGTTCCTAGAGTCGATTCTTTTGACTATCGACTGTCTCTTGAGATTAAGGCAGTTTTTGGGTGTCTTTGGTTTCTTTCTCACGGTCGACCGTAACAGGAGGCCAAGCAGATTTTTACTGGGTCATTTCATACTGTGCTTACATCTGCAGGATTCGAGTTGAGGAAAATATCCAACCCTTTATCAGGTTTTGTTATTTCTCAGGGCCACTCAAGGAGTAGTAGCTGAAATGCATGACCATGCTCGAATAATGATTCGTTTATCACTTGAGTTACTCTCTAGTTGGGAAAACCACTCTTGATACTGATCACTTGTAAAATACGACCTTTGTGAATGCGGACTTTGCAAATTGTTTTACATTGAGTGGGAGAAATTTAAGGATATGAGAATCGGTTATCGCACATACACTTGTAAGGACAAGTGGGAGATTGTGGGAGCTAGTGTCCTCCACAGTTAGTGTGATAACAGCTAAGGTTCACAGGGTATACTTTGTATTATAATCAGTTGATTAACGTTTATCGATAACGGTTGGCTTGCTAGATAAGTTTGACGTTATTGTCATACAGATGGCGGTGATCAACTGATCCCTAAAAGTCACACATAAAGGATGTGTTTGAGAGATGTGATTATTTGAGAAAATAATCATATTGATGCCTTATTAAATGACTAAAAGGTTAGTCGATGTATTTGACTAAAAGGTTAGTTAATGTGATGATGATACGATTATTTAATAACGATTAAATAATGTTAGCTGGTTATTGAATATAAAATGTTATATTTAATCTATGTATATAATGTTGGTCTAAACTAAAGGTAAAATGTTATATTTAAGTTGGCGAATATGTATTACACGATATTATTATAGTGTATTGGTCCGGCATTACTCGGTTTATGTGACGGTCCATTACTAGTTATAATTAGAATACATATTACATTATGTACATATAAAATTATATGTTAATTACCTAATAGAGGTTGAATAAGGAAACTAGGGTTTTTGGATTTTTGATTCTTTCCTCTTGAATTCTCACGGCTCAAGTGAGATAAAAAGAAAAAAAAATCAAACCCTAGACGACTCCTAATTCTCACGGCACAAAGGAAAAAAGGAGAAGAAAAATTCTGAATTTTGACTCTCTTATTCATCTTCATATTCATCATCAATATACACACAAAATTAGAAGTAATTTTTGGGTATTCGCTCTAGTACAACGAAGGCATTTCTTGAACCATCTTGGGTGCAACGATTAGGAGAATACCTACTTTGGTATTTGTTCTTAGGCCTTTTACTAGGACCGAAGGTTATTTCTTAATCTCTTGTTTTATATTATGCAATTTCATTTATGACTAGAAATTCATATAGTTATAATTTCATTATAATCCGAAAAATTTAAAGGGAAATATACCGATATTTCCCACACTTATTGTGCCCATTTAAACCGAAATTTCTCAATGTAAGGAAATTTCTTTTTATGTTTATTTATGCCTTTATATTCGCATGCATGTTACATAGATCATTAAATACTAAATTAACAAGTTAATTAGTACATAATTAGAGGAGTCTAATTAGGGTCTATGGACTTTCAAATTCAAGAAAATGGTTGAATACCCATGAACCGGGAACTTTCACCGCATGGGCTAGTCTCTCAAAAGCCTTCATCACCAAGTTCTACCCCCCTCAAAAAACACAAGGATAAGACATGAAATCCAAACTTTCAAGCAAAAAGACTATGAGACATTGAGTGAAGCTTGGGAGAGGTTTCGAGATCTTCTAACCTCTTGCCCTCACCATGGTAACTCGAAATGGTTGACTACTCAAATCTTCTTTCAAACTCTAGAGTAAAGATTTCGAGACATGATAGTGGCGGCCTCCGGGGGGAATTTCGATAAGATGAACAACGCCGAAATCACGGAGATGATTCAAAACATCTCTGAGATGGAGAATAGCTATGGATCGAGAGAGAGCGAGGGTAAGAGTGAAGGGCCTAGTAGGATTGAGTTGGAGAAGAAACTTAAGTTGGATGAGCTATCCAAGAAGTTTGATAATTTGGGGTTGGAAAGAGGCAAGGGGCAAATTCATCATATCCAATGGGATAGACCTAGTCATGCTAGAGTCTACTATCTTGAGCAGCCAAGATCTCCTCCAAGAACCTACTCTCAACAACCTATTTGTGACACATGTTGTGGTGTTGGCCACACATATGACTTGTGCCCTTCCTTTCCAAGAGATGACCATCTTCAATAAGATTGCTATTCCCTGCAAGATCAACCAAGGTACTCCTATCAACACCATGAAACCTTCTACCGGGCATTTCCAAATCAAGACCCGAGGATTTCTTATGAGGGTCAAACCTTGGACCCCAAATATCAAGCTCCTCAATATCAAACTCCTCCTAAACGCGACCATTCAAGGTCTTACAATAATAACAACCAAGGCAAAAATTCCGACTCTAGGAGATTTTCACATCAAAGCAACCAATCCTATGTCCCTCCTCCATTTAGAGACCAAAGAAACAACAACAACCGAAATCAACACAACAATCACAATCCTCAAAATCAACAAAATTTTCAACAACCACCCCCCTTTATTGAACAACCCAACTCTTCAATTGAACAAAATTTGAAGGGTATGGAGAATAGGGCTATGCAACGTGAGGCAAATACGGAACAAATGATCAAACTCTTGAGATCCGACATTTCTAATGTCCAAGCTCAACAAAGAAATTTTGATTCTTACTTAGCCAACCAAGAACCTATTAACGTTAAAAAAGGGGAACATGTTCTACCGATCCAAGGCTCCCACCCTAGGGATTGTCCACCACATCACCAAAAATTGCATGCTATCACTTTGGTGGGTGAGAACAAGTTAAAAAATCCTCAAAAACCCATGAGTTCCAATGAAAAGAGAAAGTTGAAGGGTAAGATGGTGGAAGACCATTACCCTAGTGAACATGAAACGACAAGGGGAAATTAAATCACCCAACCTCCTCCAAATACGACCCAAGATTACACACTTCCTCTACCTTTTCCCAACCAGCCCAAGGCCATGAGTAAAGGGAAGAAATTTGCAAAGTTTGTGGGAATGCTAAAAAAGGTTGAAGTCTCATCACCTTTCACCGAGGTGGCGAGCCAAATGCCACTTTACACCAAATTTCTTAAGGAGTTGTTGACCAAGAAGAGGAGCCTAACTAATGATGGGCTTGTAGCCTTGACGGGAGAGTGTAGTGTGGTGCTTTTGAACAACATGCCTAAGAAAGTTCAAGATCCGGGGAGCTTTTCTATACCTTGTGTGGTGGGAAAAATTCCGATTTGAAGAGCTCTTTCTGATCGAGGAGCTAGTGTTAGCATCCTTCCTCTCCCCCTTGCAAAAAGGCTTGGGCTTGAAGATTTGAGACCCACTTCCATGACCATACAACTTGCCGACCGCTCGGTCAAATATCCTAAGGGAATTCTTGAAGATATCCCGGTCAAAGTGGGTAATATCTATATCCCCGCCGACTTTGTGGTCTTGGACATCCCCGAAAACCAACAAACTCCAATTATCCTTGGGAGACCATTCATGGCAACGGGAGGTGTCATCATTGATGTCAAGAAAGGGCACCTGTCCTTTAATGTTGGTGAGATCAAAATTGATTTTTCTTTGATGGAGGCTTTGTCCAAGCCAATGGTGGAAAGTGTCTATTCGGTGGATGTCATTGAAGGCATTGTTGGTGATTTGAGAAAAGAGGAAAATGTGAAAAGTGATGACGTGTTTGATGTTGTGGTTTTAGAGAGTTATAGGAAGAATGAAATAGATCGTGTTATTGATGATGAAATTGAAGCATATTTGAACTCTTCAATTCCGTTGGATTTAGGCTCTTTTGAAGATGATCCTTGGCTCCTTGACTCCTCTTCTAGTTGGGAGAGCCAAGTTGATGAGATTGAAGAAGCCATGAGAGAAAATTGCTTGGAAAAGTCTCTTCTTGATGAAGAAAAAGGTGAAGTTGAGGTCTTGCTTCCTCCTTCACCTACCACTTTGAAGCCTTCTATGCCCTTGCCTCTTGATCCTCTTGAGAGGGTGAGTGTTTTCACACTCTTTACCCCTCCCGTCTACCATGATATGCCACCCAAGATTACCAAGGGGTGTGGAGAGTTGCCATATGAGTCTAGCTATATCTTGCCAACATCTCCTACTTTTTACCACGATGAAGACGGTGAAGAGTCGATCGAGCTTGGGTTGAATTTGTCGGTGTATAATTATTTGAGTCCCCTTGCTATTTACGTGTGCTTGTTTATGGGGTTCGCTCAAGAATTTGATAAGTTGCTCCGGGCTTTGAGCAACGATGATGAAAAATGGAGGCAAAATTGACAAGCTTCCCTTGTGGGTACAAGTAAGTGGACCACTTCACTCCCTTGAGCATATTGATGATCATTATTTAGACACATATTTTATGCTTCCCTTAGACACATAAGACTCGATTTATCGTCTTTCCTTGCTTGTTTCTATGCTATTTTAGCTAGGATATCGACTCTGCCGCTTCTATTGTGTTTTAATGCAGATTGGATGCATTTGGAGCATTTTGAGTTGATATGGAGCATGGCTGAGTCGGATCGTAGAAGGTTAGGCACGGAAATCGAGAGAAATGGAGAAGAAATGAAGAAAAACGAAGAAACGAGCCATCTGAAGGGATGCTCGATCGAGCAACACTGCCTTGCTCGATCGAGTCGGGCTGAAGGATGCTTGATCAAGCAACATCACTTTGCTCGACCGAGCAACCTAGTTTTTGATGGCTTTCGTATTTCCTAAACTAGTTTAACCTAATTAATTAGATTTTTAATATAAAAGGAAATCTCGTCTTTCATAATTAAGTATGCTTTAATATTAGAAACTCAAGTTTTCTTTGCTTTGCTACGAGGATTCATTCATCAAGATTATTATTTTTAGTTCAAGCTTGTAATCGGTATTCTTTAATCTTCCTTTGTTATTCAATTAGTTACTTTCTAGTTCTTAATTATTCTTTGTTAATCCTTTCAATATTTTTAATCATGTTTACTTTATTTATTATTGTTGTTATTAATATCGTTATGAGTAGCTAAATTCCTATCTAGTGTTGAAAGGGGATCTAGGACTGTTAGAAGGGGTAGACTAATTAATTGAATTGCAATTGCATGGTTATCGTTTGATTATCGTTTTAAATCTAGTTGCTTAATTACTTGCCAGGATTAATTAGCTAGTCTCGCAAATTAGGATTAGCACCGACCGGGTTAAGACTAAGATAGGCTACGATAATTGAATAGAACTCGTTTAATTATAGCGATCGCATGTTAAATTGTAGATCTAAAGGGCATAATTTAATCGACCGATCTTGTAACCTTAGATAACTTTATTGCATGATAGTTTATTACACCCTTACCCCTGAATAATAATACTAGTGAACCTGAGACCTTAGACTTTTAATCTTATTGTTTTCAACCTTTTATTGTTATTGTTTGCTATTAGTTTAGAAACACCAATCTTAAACCCACGAAATTGTTACTATAAAAGACGAACCTAGTTTAACAGATTAGAATACTACCGCCTCCTTGTGGATTCGATACCTTACTTACCGCTGAATATTAGTTAGTAGTGAATTAGGATTACTTTGATTAAGGTGACGCGACTTTACCCTTATCAAATTTGGCGCCGTTGCCGGGGAGGCAACAGTTTTCAGTTTGTTTCTTCTTAGTTTGTTTTTTTTTTTCGTCTCAGGGAACCTAAGTTCCTTGAGACCGTTCTTATCCTTTTCTTTAGTGTTCATTTATGCCCAGGTGTTCCAGGTCCGATCTCGTACCCTACGATTCCGAACCAGAGAGGACTCTCCGAGTTAGACGAAAATTTTGGAAGGAAATTCAAGAAGCGGAAGACTTGAGTACGCTTGACACAGTTTACACCGAATTACTCGCAGAAAAACCATCCTTAGAAGAGGATACACATATTTCTGCCACCACTACAACCATGCCTACTTTAGCCAGCCACTCGGAGCCTATTGTTGCATCTATTCCCAAGGGATTCAAACTCCCTACTACGGGTAATGACACCTTTGAGATTCGTCCATCTTATATCTCTTTGGTGTAGCGAAACATGTTTGGAGGAAGCCCCACCGAGGATCCTGCTAAGCATATGGAGAAAATTTACCAATTATTGTTGCTCTATTCCTTTAACGGGCGGGGTAACGCAAGATCAAATCAAGTTGGTGTTATTCCCCTTTTCACTACGAGACGGGGCAGAAGATTGGTTGAGTGAGTTATATGTGGATGCACTTGGCATCACTGATTGGAATTCTCTGGCTCTTGCATTCTACAAAAGATATTTTCCGCCACAGAAAACCAACGCCATCCGAAGTCAAATCACAAGTTTCAAACAAACTCCCACTGAGAACTTTAATGAGGCACAGGTTCGCTTCAAAAATCTTGTCAAATCTGTTCCACATCATGGTTTTGATACTTGGTTCCTATGCAACCAGTTTTACAACGGGTTATATGATGATCAGAGAGCATTGCTAGATGCTGCTGTTAATGGAAGATTCCAAAATAACACTACCGATGCTAATACTTGGAAGTTGATTTATGAGATAGCTACTCACACTATTGAGTATGGAAATCCCAGGGTTAATGCGAGGCGAGGAGGTTCAGACAATGTCGTTGCAGCTCAGTTGGAAGCATTAACTGCTAAAATTGCCGAATTACAAACTTCAATATCTTTGGAAAATAAACAAACGGGTCATGCCATGGTTCAACAAGAGCCAACCTGTGAAAGATGTGGTACTATGGGGCACAATGCAGTAGAGTGTATGAGTACGGTTGAACAAGTACTTACCTTTCAATCCTTTAAGCAAGGTACACCGTGTTGGAGTGAGTGTCCTCCACAATAGTGCATTTATATAATAAATCTCATTTGGAATATACGTGGCATGATTAGTATATTTTGATACTGCACGTCAGTTGATTAACGTAAATCGGTAACGCTTGGCTGACTAGAGTTTGACGTTATTGTTGTATGACGGCGGTAATCAACTGATCCCTTTAGGTCACACCTACAGGACGAGACCCAAATAGAATACTAATTATTTGTATACGATAAAGTTTAATTAGAGCATTACATATATTTGATATGTACGTTTAGTTACGAGAGGTATTTATTGGAAATTGAGTTGCGAACTCATTCCACTTAAGTTTATTAGTCAATTATACGATAACTGACTGAATAAATTTTACGTATTATTTTAATACGATTAAATAAGATTTAATTTAATGATTAATCGTTAATTCATTAAATTAGTTGAGGTTATGCATATATTTTGAGCTAGAGGTAATTAGCTAATTATATTTACAAGGAGTTGTAAAATAAATTAACTGGGAATTGTGGGATCCATTATATATTGATATAATGGTAAAATATCACTTAAAAGTTAAGTACATATTGTTCATTAATTTAAGTCATATAATTGTTATATGATCAAATTAACAATTAATTATACAAGATAATTAAACATATGATTATAAGTATTTGTGGGACAAAAAAAATTTAAAATCAAAATAGACCACATTTTGCTAGTGGAGGCCGGATATAGTACTAGTGGAGATCAATGATGTTTGTTCTCATCTAATCCTACACTCCACCTTATGTTATGCCATATATGACACATGATCATTACCATTATACAATGCCATACACTACCATTATGCATGTGAATAAAATAAGAAGAAAATCACCCATTTTTGGGGCTTGTGGGTGCCGGCCATAGTGCCATATAATGGGCACTTGTTGTTCATTTTCAAGACACTTGATTTTATGCTTATTTTCTTCTTCTTTCTAAAACCCTCCAACATCTCTCTAAAACTCACATGCAAACTAATATTCATGTCATATTACTAGTGTAGTAATACAATAATATTAGTAATATTAATTCTTATTATCTTGTTAATAATAAGTTAAGATTATTTGGATTTAATCTTGGGTGCAACAAGAAGGAGACCTTCTACTTTGGCGGTTGTTTTATGGAGGATCATCCATTAATTTCATGCTCAAGAACAATAAGAAGGAGTTCTTATTGTGCCCATATTGAACCGAAAATTCCCAATGTAAGGATATTTTCGTCTTATCTTTTCTTTTATGCTTTTATATTTGCATGCATGATAACTAGATCCTAAATCATTAAGTTAATGTAATTTAATGAACTAATTAGAAGAGTCTAATTAGAGGTCTAGGACTTTCATGTGTATTTTTAGTTAACTTTTAACACACCGTACTCTAACTTTTATAATGAAAGGACAAGAGAGCATCCAAAAATCTCCTACCGAAGTCAGAATGTTCTTAATCCTACCCCGCCACCACCTCAGCAACAAGGTTCCTCTTATGTGATTCCTCAAAATCGCAATTCTCAAGGTAACTATAATCATTCAAATCAAGGAGGCCAAAACTTTCAACAAGCTCCACCTCCACCAACTCCAATTAATGATATGGCGGAATTGAAAGTCATGTTGCAGCAAAGTCTCATGATACAACAAAAGCAAGATGCTCAGATCTCATAACTGCTCGCACATAACAAGATAGTGGATACTCAAATTGCCCAATTGGCAATTCAAAATCCACACAAACACTCAGATAATCTTCCTCCTCAAGGACACCCTCCACATGAACAAGCCAATGCTATTACCTTAAGGAGTGAGACCCATTAGAAAGGCCCGGAAATGGAAGGGGATGAGAACGATCACTAGTACAAAAACATTAATTTGCGGCGTAAAAAAAGGGGTCATTTGAGGCGTTTTTGATGTAGCAGCAAATGAGGGGGCCGCAAATAGCAAAGTTATTTGCGGCGTTTATTTCAAAAAAACGCAGCCAATAAATAGGTATTTGCGGCGTTTTTCTTAAGAAAAAGCCGCAAATAGCTATTTATTTGCTGCGTTGTTTTTTGAAAAAACGCCGCAAATAGGTATTTATTAATTTAAAAAAAAAAAATATTTGTGGCATTTATTTGCCTCAAATATTTTTTAGAAAATTATCAAAAAATTCATCCAAACAATGATTATATAAATAATCTAAAACATATTTCTCCACAATTCAATCTTACATGTTTTTAATAAATATTCTAAATTAATAATATATCAAATACAAGTAAAACACATACAATACTCTAAAACTAATAAGGGCCAAAAATATAAATCATTACAAACCAGCTAAAGTTTGTTTCTAATCTCAAACTTCTAAAAGTTGAAGAGTATGCTAAATGAAGGAACTGAAGTTTGATTTGATTTCGTGCAAGTAAAGACAACTACCAAACCCTGATCCTCGAGTACCTACACCAACAACATCACATTAGCTTAATCGTTCATTGATATAAAATACAAAACAACTTCGGAGGAGACATACGCCCTCAAAAAAAGAAACTAAAAACTAGTCCACTCGACCTATATCATATTTTTCAACAAGATCATGTCATTCAAGACTTGCTGAACACAAGTTTCCCGGCAAATGATCACTAAGATTTTGGGTGGAACATAAAATTTGAACCTGGAACATTGAGCTACGTAAAAATTCATATATATTTGTATTTGTTCTCTCCAGTTGCATTTCGCCTCCAAACCCTTTTCTATAGTTATAAGCTTCTGGAAAACCTCATTAAAAGTTAATTACTCAAAGAAACGAGGGCTTACAGAATCATGACTCTATCAGTCTTATATTTTGAGAGGTTCGTCAATGGCAGTTAACCTTTCAACAATGAGAGGGTGAGAAAAGTGATAAGCCGAGACTACCATGGGTCCGGATTCATAACTGACAAGTTCTCTTCCTAGGAAATTAACACATTATTTAAAAACTCAATCTACCTTAATTATTTGCACCAATAATTTCGTAACTCACAAAAAAAGCTGTAAATAAAACGTGAAGAAACTAACATGCAGAAGTATCAGAACACAGTTCAACACTTCACAATTACCTGCATCTTAACAAGACATGCCCTATCATTTGCATATGTTAACTTCTTGGTGAATGCATTGGCATGTACACAGAGCAAATTTTTATTGAAAAATAATATGATTAGACCACTTGACATCCTTTGAAGTAATAGTTACTCAATATTTCAAAAGTTGCTTGTGTAAATTATAGGTCGCATAAAACACAAAGTCTGAAATATTCTTTGAGAGCTTCCCCATCAGTGATAATTTGTTTGAAGGAATTGTAAGACTAACAAAAGTAACTAAACACGACCAGTTAACAAATTATTACCTCGAACTGGAAAGACCGGCTCACTAGATTCATACCAAAACTTACAAGGTGTTGAAGAGATATCGCGGTGTGCTGACAACAGACGATATGAAATGTTAATAAAAGACCAAAATTCCACACGCAATTAAATAATTGGAAAAGGAACATGAGCGGTCAAGACATAGCTACCAAGCAAGAAAATCATACGTAATCTAATCCCTGGCTAATATAAGGCCTTAACAGTCTCAATTATACAAAAAATAGTGTTGGCTTTTAGGAATTAGATTACATGAATATTGCCAGCCTTAAGAGTGCTTTTGAGAGATTACCTGATATCACAGTATCTAAAAGTCAATGATTATTAGAACTTCAAGGACTGGCAACCTTACAAGGCAAGCAGTTTACCAAACGACCATGCACCAGCATACAGGTTAGTCACATCGACTCCACTAAGCAACAAAGTAGCAAAGATACGTCCATGAAGTTTTGACTTGGACACAAAATGATTACTTTACTATCAACTTTTCTCAATAACTTCAAGTCAACACAACTCCACAATCCTTGGAGGAAAACAAAATGGAACTCCTATCTAGAACGAAAGCCACAATTTTTATATAAACCATAGCTTTAAAGTCTAACAGAGAAAAAATTTACTTTATTTCACTTCTGAAAAATCTAGGCAACTAAATTAATTCTTTACTTACCAATTTCTGTTAGTGCAAACAGAGCTTATAATTTTAGTTCAAATGAAGCTAAAAAGGAATTATTAACACAATAACACTTAAGGGTGAGAAATTGATTAGTTTCCACTCACTTTCTAGTGCTTTTTCCTACTGCTGGGATATCAGAAAATGGCCCACCATATCCTTGGCATATATCCGCAAGTCCCCCTTTAAGTAAGCATTACTGCGACAAACAATGAACAGAGACACAGTTAACCGAAGAAAAGCACTCGTCTACTAAATCAAAATCAACCAAGTTGCACATTAAGCTTAAAATCAAACTTTTAATTTCATAAAACAACAGTTTTCAACATCTTATGCCATAAACTTAAACAAGAAACCCTTCCACTTGAAACGGATAAGAATCTTCCAAAGGTTCTTTTTACATAAAAGGAAAATAGAAGATGACGTACATAATGTAATTTTCCCACCTTGGAGAACCCAAAATTAACCGTGTACTCACAATTCAAAGTGAATTGATTTCATCCAAGGTTCAACAAATTAAAAAAAAAATATATATGAGTGTCAAATGTGGTTTTAAGCCCTAAACGAACCCAAATCATCACATACAATAGAAGGAGCCCTAAGCGAACTCATATCTAGTGGGGCTGAATTAGAAATAAAAATAAAAATAAAGAATCAATCAATTTCAACCAAGGATCAACAAACCTAAGTAACATGTAACATATTAAGAGGCTGCAATAATTATTGAATGCTTACTGTCGGAGCGTTCACCATTTTTCTGCCAAATTAATTGATTGAAAACATCTAGAAAAATGAAAAACAATACAAAGCAATTTTAGTAATACTAATAATAACAAATAGGTAGGAAAGAAATTACAAGTGCTGGATAATGTTGATGAACAAGGATGTGACGGTAGAGGAATTCGACGAGGTTGATAAAAGGGACTGAGATCTACGGATTTGAAGAACATGTATGTTTACAACGATGAAGTAGAGAGAAAAGGGATAGAGTTGTCAGTTGTGGTACTGGATATGTGCATCTCAAAAAAGATAATGACGAGGCATGGAATGTATAAGTAAAACCCTCTTCGTTTGTTGGCTGAACATGTCAAGTAACAACAAACTTTGTACAATATTCACCATTACTGCGACAACCAATGAACAGAGAACATAGTTGGACGAAGAAAAGCACTCGTCTATTACATCAAAATCAACCAAATTGCACATTAACCTTAAATCAAAGTTTTCAATACTTAAAACAACAGTTTCCAACATCTTATGCATCTAATTGTAAAATGAATAATCAAACCTTATACATCACCACATGAAGATTTAAACATCAAACAAATTCCAAGAAACGCCATTACTCTTTCAACAGGCGCACATAGCAACAACGATTTCCAAGTCAGAACATACAACAAAAAATTTGACAAACCCACTAAACTACAACCTTTAAAACAACTGATCTTTATTTGTCTACACAGATCAACAAGATCATTTATTTATCTAAGTCTATGAAAATGTGATTCTAATCAGTTTGAATTTGAATTTGAAAGTAAAAATCCCTAAATTGATCAACCCTAAATTCTAGGTCTAATCGGTTTAAGGCTGATACTTTTAACACAACAATAATTATGCTATATTTAGCATTATATAAGGCAAGAAAAAAACACACATCATCCAAATGCTTTTAATTAAGCACAAATCGAACTCTCCGTAATCCCTAATTGAGTAAAATGAAATAAGTGAAAAAGCAGGAGCACCTGTTATCAAGAGGTACCTATTGGAAGAAGGTGCAACCGACAAGAGGCGATGGCTCACCTTTGGGGTCGTTGTAGGAGTGCATTATGAGCAGTCACCGTTTTTGGCCTTACGCAAGCGCTACTCAGCAAGGTCTGGCAATTATAGTGATAAACCACAAGAGCAAAGATAAGAGAATAATAGTCAGGCCATTTGAGAGGTTAAATCATCAAATTGATAAACCACTCCCTAAAAGCTAAGTCTCATAAAACAAATTTAACCCCAAAGAGGAACCGAACCCCAATCTTTTGGCAATTATACAAATAGTTACACAAATAATTACTAATAATTACCTCCTAAAATCCAAGTCTCACGAAAGACTATTAGTTCATACCCTAATTCGATCTCTATAAGCACAATTATACAAATAATTACACAAACTTTGAATTTTAAACAAAAATCCCCAAGTCAATCATAATCCCTAATTCAAAATCATACATATTTAACCCTAAATTTGCATAAAAGATAGACATTAATATGAATTAACTAACAATGATCAGGTTCAAAAGAAGCATTAACTGAAAATAATAATGATTAGCATTAACTAACAATGATTAGCATTGGAGACGACTGGAGAGATACAGATATACACGAGCGACTTTAGGAGTGGGCGATTGTCAGCGGATAGCGGTGGCGAGTGGTGTGTTCACAGTTTTGGGCGATGGTCAACGGTGGCGAGTGGTGATGAGTTTTAGCAGCGCGTGGTGTGACTTGTGAGCGTGTTAGGGAAATGGGAGTGAGTGAGTAATGAATGAATGAGGACAGAGTCATGTCGATAGAGTATATAACAGGCTGTTCCAGTTTTTGTATTTCTATAACAATACGGAGTAGTTTTTTGCGGCGTTTAATCCTTAACCTCTTAAAATGTAAGAGATGTCAAAATGATTTCCATAAATGGAACAGTACAGCAGTGACTCCCGTGCTTGGCACATGATGAATAGGGAGATCACTATGCTTTCTTTACTGTTAATATATACTTCCCTTATTATCCTCTCTAAAGAAATCTCAGTCACTCTTTGTCTTTCATTCATTCCTTCAATCATTCTCTTCCATTCATTCCATTTTGGGGGTTTATTATTTCCATTATCATCTTCCACTTGCTTCACTATCCGATCATTGCAACAACAAACTCCAATCATTGCAATGACCGTCAAACCTTTTCAACTTCTTTGTCCATTGTTTTTAACCGTCTATCATTGTAAACTGATTTACCTTAGTTTCTTCAGATGATGATGACCACGACGACGATGATGATGATGATGATGATGATGATGATGATGGCAGACGATGATGATGATGGCGGATGGCGTTGACGACGCTTCTGGGTATGACCTTATTACAATCTTTGGTACCATATTGAAAAGGATACAGTAAGGGGTTTATTAGGAGTATTTCTCTTGAGATAAATTATTTCTTTCTATTTTAATTGTAATTATGTTTGATTTTTTTTTTATATTTATTATGTTAAAAGTTGTTATTGTGTGATGTTTATGCAAAAGGTAATAGCTTTGTCACATTTGTAATAATTAACTTAAGCTTAAATTGCTTTTAGGTTCTGATAATGATGCTTATTTGCAGTTAATTTAACACTTGGGTTTCTTAACCATTTCAAAAATCGAAAATACAGATTGCATGATGCGGTGTTAGAGATGCAGTTGATTTATAATGAAACTGTGAAAAAAGATTGTAACTTTATGCCATTAGTGTATACTTGTGTAAATAAAGACCCGGGACCGTATTTGTGGAGCTTGGATATAGGCCTTTATGTTTTTGTTAGTGCCTCAATTATATAGTTCATTAATTATTCGTGTTTTGCCTCATTATAGGTGTTGTTGTTGAGAGTTTATTGGCTTTGTAATCATTGTATTATTGTTGTTGTTGACGGATGAAGCGGCGCGTGTAGACATATGTTTGTGCTATTTGATTTCACATTATTAGAATTCCCCTATTCTTTTGTTCGGAACAAACTTTGGGTTGTTCTATTTCCATTTTTCATCAATTTTATATTCTGTCCTAGCTTTTCCCCTGTTGTAAGCCATATATTATGTTTCCCAATCGTAGACAGGGTGAGGAAAGCATAGGTATCTCATCAGTCGATAATGGCATAATGGCATGTGAGATTGTTATGCATTTATGTACTCTATGACTTGATAGCTTGTTACCGACCATACTGATCTTGTGTTCATTTAATGTGCCACAGGATTACAAAGTTGTGCAACAGATTGAAAGGGGAAAAATATAGTGAGGTATTCATTTAACATCTACTGCGATACATTTTCCGTCTATGGGTTAGTGCCTCAATTATATAGTTCATTAATTATTCGTGTTTTGCCTCATTATAGGTGTTGTTGTTGAGAGTTTATTGGCTTTGTAATCATTTATGTACTCTATGACTTGATAGCTTGTTACCGACCATACTGATCTTGTGTTCATTTAATGTGCCACAGGATTACAAAGTTGTGCAACAAATTGAAAGGGGAAAAATATAGTGAGGTATTCATTTAACATCTACTGCGATACATTTTCCGTCTATGGGTTTACATTGAGTTGCTAAAACAGATTCTAATTCACCTCTTATTCCCTTTATCAAAGGCTACCTATTTCCTTCTCATCCATCAATTCTATCCTCGAGAAACCCTCCCCTCCACAAGGAACTCTTCATTTCCTTGCCAACCCCAAATTTTAACATTTCTCATACATCAAAATATCACCAGTATTGCAAGTAAGTTGTTGGGTAGATTTTAGGAATTCTTTTCCTTGCAGAACCGACGGTGTTGCACAATAAGCATAGCAAGATAAGGGATTATTTTGATGATTTCTATTTTAGTTTTGTTGTTGTGAAATTAGGTTTTTGATATTGGTTATATTGTTGTCTTATATCCATCATTCCTCCATTTTTGAATGTACAATGGCGTCGTTCATGCGACATCTGATAGCGAGGTTTCGTCTGAGTTTCGAGTGGTTTACATGCCATTTCTGATTTTGATTATTTCTTACACGAGTTTTGATAATTTATGTAATTAATTTTGATTCTTTATTAGGGTTTTGAGTATGATTATATCGTTATTTTTTAAATCTATGGTATCAAACTCGACCAAGTTATCACCTTTTGACGCTTTTATCAGGGCCGCACATATAGGACAATGAGTAATAATTTTTCGTTCTCTTTATTTTTGAGGAAATGAGAAAGTTTGTACACCTTGTTGTATCGCTTAGCGTAGAAATCAAACGGTTATAGCTGGTTGTTATTTATTAAATTATTTACTCATTTTTCAGGAATTTGCTTTCAGGCGATATGGTTATTTGCTTAGAACTTAAGCTTCGCCAAGGTATGCTGCGTTTTACCATGCTTTCGCCTACTTTTAGGCGCGCTACTCGTTACATGTTTAAGAAACACTGTTAATTTTAGTGGCTTCCATCTGCTCCACCAGGTTCCACTATTTTTTTGGGTCCGATCCAATGTGATCATTTGCTGGGAACTGAAACTTCGCCCTCAAAAAAGAAAGGTGTGCTTTTTTTTACTGTGCTAACGCCTACTCTCCAGCGTCAAACTCTTAATATATAATATCAGAGACAACACTACTTTAAACCTCCTTCGTCTACTCTTCCAGGTTTGCCTGATTTTGTTAGCCCATACCGATTATGTTAGCCCAGACCGGCTGGCATGGCTCTATTCTACAAAATACATTAGCTTGGATTTATAACTTATATAACATCAAGTTTGCTTCTTTACTTACATTATATATCAAGTTTGCTTAGTCTCCACGCTACTTTTATATTAGGAATGTTATTGTGTTAAAAAAGAAAGGTATGTTTTTTTTACTGTGCTAACGCCTACTCTCCAGTGTCAAACTCTTAATATATAATATCAGAGACAACACTACTTTAAACCTCCTTCGTCTACTCTTCCAGGTTTGCCTGTTTTTGTTAGCCCAGACCGATTATGTTAGCCCAAACCGGCTGGCGTGGCTCTCTTCTACAAAATACATTAGGTTGGATTTATAACTTATATAACATCAAGTTTGTTTCTTTACTTACATTATATATCAAGTTTGCTTAGTCTCCACGCTACTTTTATATTAGGAATGTACTGTGGGATCGATCCTTTACACATGAGGTGTCTTTGATAATGAGCTTTCAGTCTTTTTTTTTGCTTGGGTGACCATGGTTAAATATAGACCCTTGAGTAGGGATTTATTGAGTTAGTTCATACAGAGCATTATATCATTAACTCACACAAGTTTATTCAACAAATCTGTTTGCAATGTCTGGCTAAGATAAAAGACCTAATTCTAAGTAAACCAGGCTACATAATTACTTGCGATATGAAATAATGAATTGTAGAAGGCCAATTATTATGCATGTGGTAAACTGGTAAACGTATAAGAGGCGGCAAGGCTACTCATCGGCCACTTATGTTGGTTCAGTTTACCCTGCTTGGGATACCACTTCTTAGATGCAGTTTAGCGGTTCTTATAATGTTGTGACTGTTTCTTCTATGGACATGCCCCCCCCCCCCCATTCGCTGATCAGCCCTAACATGAGGCCTATGCGCTCATCGGCCCTTCAAAATATTGCATTACCTTTTTCTCCCCTCGGGAATTACTTTGTAGGTGGGGAGAGTAGGGTTGTTAGACTCTGGGGCAAGCACCAAGTTCGAAGGTGCACATTAAACAATGCTATCTAGGGACCATAGCTTATCATTCGTTGTTTCTCTGTTGCAGGTGCGAGTGGTCTGGTGTGAGATTCAGCTGGTAGGCTCATAGTGGCATTTGTGGAAAAGCTCATAATAGCAACGGTGACAAAAATAGAGTTACAAGTTGCTACTGCCTGAGTGAGTTCTTGCGACCATTAGTTTCGACATGATTTCTTTGAGTTAGTCATCAAATAAGACTACATAGCATATCAACTTGTTGGCAGCTCTCTACTACACAAAACGAACCAACTGATTGTTTAAACAAACGAATATGCCATAATCTATGCACCCGGTTGTTGATCGACCATACAGTGTCAGCATCGCGCTGCTGAGTGTAGGGGTGCAATTGGGCTTGTTTCGGTTTTAGCACTGCCACGAGGAGGAGAACGTAAGCGGTTGTTGCGGTTTCTAGTTGTTGGTGTTACAATTGTAGTTAGGACATTCCAAATATGTAAAAAGCGTGTTTTCCTTTCAGATCATTTTTTTGTTTATTTTAGTTTTCATTTACCTTTTCTGTTTATTGTTACAATTGTGATTGAGGACGACATAAATAAGTGTAAAATTCAGGTTCCGGATCATAGTATTCTCGATGATTATTGTTCTTGGTGAGATTCAACCTGTCGAGACCACTTATTCTGTTGTCTTATTATTTCACACCCCTAAATTTTTAATTTTTGTAGAATCCCGCGTTATAATCCTTACTCCGCCATTACATACGCCCATTATACACATGGACCCAACAATAGAATTTTAAAGAAAATGATTTTGGGGTTTAGACATAATTGTCGCTTCATACATATAAGAATTCCCTACCAACAATAACAGAAGAGGGAAAATTTCAGAACGGTAAAAGAAACAATGAGATGATATTAATTACATTCGCTCTTGTCATGCCTTGGAATCCGTTGTCTGTTTCTTGAGAAAAATGGCGCTGTTGCTGCCATTTCTACACGTGTCTTAACTCTACTACTCTTCTCTCTAATAATGTTTCTGCGTTTGATACTAAACTATCCGATATGCTTTTAGAACCCAATATCACGTTTTTTTATTTCATTTGTTCTGTATTAAAAAAACCGCTTATGATGGACCAACTGTTGGCATGCCTTGGCTTTGTAATATGAAACAAAGTAAATGACTCGCTCAGATGTTTGTACATCAACGAGAAGTTATAAAATAGTCATGGGTTAGGTAGCAAATGGGTGTACTTTATGAGTCTACTCAAATGGGGTCGGGTATATTTAGTTAAGATTTTCAACTTAAATCAAGCCTTATCATCATCAAGTGATATGTGAAGTCGGGTCTGATCGGATTATTAGAAGGACAAATAATCAACGTATACCTTATCTTTTGTATTTAATTTTGCGTTATTTCATTTTAAAAAATTTATAAGTGTATCTGTTTTAGTTAAGTTAAAACAAGATGAATATTAATTTACCCTTATTTTGACTATTAATAAGCTAATTCGTTATCACGTCATTAATCAAGGTGTGCTAATGTCGGCTCACATGTCGCTTCAGGTAAGATTTGAGCTAGATCGAATAAGGTTGCTATTAAATATTAGTTTATCCCTGGTTTGGATTGGGTCGGGTTAGGTTAGGTTAGTCGGTGTCGGCGTGTCAGGAGACGACAACAAAAGGGAGAAAAGGTAGAGCAAAGAGAAAGATACGAGAGGACAAGAAGGCTAAGGGGGGTAGGATGAGTAGTCAAAGGATAAATAGGGAGGATGCGAATGCGGATGAGGGTAAACGGAAAGAAGAGGATATGGGAAAAGGGAAGGAGGAAGTGGAGGATACCGATAGGAAATGAAGAGAGAAACAGAAGGAGGATGACATCGAAGACAATAGGAGGGGGAGGCTAAATCGGACTCAGCCATCTCGAGATCAACTGGAGCACATCTGGAATCGGTTAAGGGACACGAGAGCAGAAGGTAGAGAAGATGAGGATGATGTAGTGAAGGGAAAACGGGAGATGGAATTAGGCGGAGGGACAATGGAAAGGCGAGGAAGATAAAATGGAGGGTGAAGGGGGATGAGTATGGGGGATGATGAAGAGGCAAAAGAGGGTGAGAGGGGAGGGGAAAAGGATGGAGAAAAAAGTATGTCCATTTATGAAAATTAAGGTGCTTTAAGAAGTTGAGTTTGAGAGGATGATAGATCTGAAAAGTTGGTGGACAAGGATACGGATGGGTAAGGTCTCTGGTTTTGGCAATTTACAAGTTTTTCATAAGTTGAATAAGTGGTGTTAGACTATTAGTTTAGTGTCCACATATAACTTTGTAAACAACTGTATGAAGGCATATTAAACTAACTAATATTCAAGATCGCTTTAACATAAATAACAGTAAAAAATATTGGAAAATTGAGGGACCGCGCTAGACAATATTGCAGCGAATTTGAGATGTCTAGCACGGCCCCTCAAATGCATATCAATAGCGATGCCATATTTGCCGTTGCAGGTGTCAAACGAGGTATGCATAAAATAAAGTTGGAAAAAAACTCAAAAAAAAGTTCGTATTTTTTTTCTCGAGCAAGGGTGAACGCCCGCGCTTTGCCCTATTGCTCCACCTTTTGGGAGGAGGGAGGAAAATGGAAAGAAGAGGAAGATGAGTAAGGAAAATAGGAGAAGAAGAGACTCATTAACATTTTGCATAACTCCATGTAAAGTTTTCTATAATTGTTCTTAAGAGAAGAAGAAGGATAGAGAGTAGAAAGAGAGAAAAAGAGAGAGGGGTGAAAAAGAAGATAGAGCAAAAGATGAGAAAGTGAGGGAGAAGAAGAGGAAAGGAAGACAAAGGGAAATGAGGAGTACAAAAGAGTAAAATAATAAAACGTTGATAACTTAATTTACAATTTTATGATTTAATGTTTTCTAAAATTATGACATTTCGATATTTTTGAAGTATCATACGAATTTGAATCAATGTTAATTCGTGGGAAACAAAAAAGGATGGAAAAAAAGGGTAAGAATGTGGAGGTGAAAGGGATAGAGAAGTAGAGGAGGGGGATGGGAAGGGGCGAGGACAGTTGAAGAAGGTGAAAAGGCAGAAGAAAGGGGAAGAAGAGGGTGTACATGTTGAATAGGAGAAGGATAGGCAAAGATGAGAAGGAGGGCGAGGTGATGGAAATGATGGCAAAGTTAGAGAGGTCAAGGAGGTAGAGAATGGGAGAAGACGAAGACGTAAAAGAAGGAGAGAAGGGAGAAAAGATTAACTAAAAAAATGGGCAAAAGGGGAATTGTAGAGGGTAATAAGGGGAAGAGAGGAAGGAGAAAGTGGAAAGGAAAAGAAGATTTGATGAATAGGAGAAGAAGAGAAGAGGGGAACCCAACAATGGAGGGGAATTGGAGAAAAGAGGAGGACAAGAGATGAAAGAAAAGGAAAGGGGGGGGAGCATGATGAGTGATGAGGATAATTAGGGAGAGGGGTAAAAAAAAGGACAAAAGGAAGGAGGAGAAGTACGATGATGAACTAGAAGCAATAAGGAGCATGAGAAGAGGGAGCAGACGACGGTGCAAAAGAATAAAGTAAGATGAGATAAAGATAGGGTGATTTGGCAATAGAGCAAAGGAAAAAAAGAGACACAGACAGGAGAACCGGTAAGTGAAATGGAATATTATGAGAAAAAGTAGAATAAGAAAGAATAAGAGGAACGAGGAGGAGGAGAAGGATAATGATATGATGGCACAGAGGCGGCGCGGAGGGGAATGGGACAAAGGAATATGTGCCGAGGATGAGTGGAAGAGGATAAGGAGTAGTAGGCGGATGAGGCAACGTAAAGACAAAGGTGGTTGGAAAAGAGGGGAAAAAGAGTAGGAAAAAGGAGATAAGCATGAGGAATCATTTAGGAGTGACCGTGCTCCTAAAATGTCGTACGTTTCATATCTTTGTCTGGTAGTTTAAGACATTTTTTGGAGGGAAATAAGTGGACTATCTTAACGTCAGCTCAATTTGTAAAGCGGTAGCTATTTTCACAAAAAAAACGCATCTTCAATATTTCAGAACTAATTGTAATAGCGAACCGATTGCAACATTTATTTGGCAAAGGTGTTATGCTTTATTTATAAAAATGCAAAAATGGAAATAAAAACAAAACCGAAGGAAGGGGGGGAAAGGACAGTACGGTTTGTGGATAATTGCACGCATAGTAATTTGATAAAGGTGGCTTCCTTTGCTTGAAAGTGGCGAATGCCGAACCCATTTTTCCGTTAATTTAAGGAGTCATAACGAATTTATTACTTCACTCCATTATGACTCATGCTTATTCACACTATTACTAATTTATAGACAATGTACAGATGAAGTACAAAGAGACAAAATGTATCAAAAGACGTAATAGAAATTAAGGTCTCGCGCGCGTTGCGCGCGAGGCAACAACTAGTAATAGGAAAACGCCTCATATGAATTTATGTTTTTATGTTTTTCAAAAAAAATAAAAATCAATTTTATAATTGCTGCTACTTGTCAAAAACGCCTCAAATGAGGAGCCGCAAATTAATATTTTTCTACTAGTGGATGAAAGTATGGAAGTTGCTCGTCAAGATTCGAAAAACAGCGAAAAAAGGCCTGAAAAGGAGGTTGCTCGATCGAGCAACACCCCTTTGCTCGATTGAGCAACCCAGGGAAAATCCAAAAATTTTGCTCGAGAAGTTCCTGAAAATTCATGTTTTGACAAACTCGATCGAGCACCTCCTTTGCTCGATCGAGCAACTCCTGATCAGACTGACAAGTCCCCTACTTCACCTTCAAAAGCAAAAGAAGACGAGCCAATCGCCATTACACTTCCTTTTCCTCACCGCCAACATAAATCCAAGCTTGATAAACAGTTTGGAAGGTTTATGGAGGTAGTCAAGAATTTGCAAGTGAGTGTACCATTTACCGAGTTGATCACTCAAGTGCCAGCTTATGCAAAGTTTATGAAGGACATATTGACAAGGAAGCGGTCCTTTAATGAAGTGGAGACGGTTGCATTTACTGAGGAATGCAGTGCTGTGTTACAATCCACATCACCACCTAGGCTAAAGGATCCAGGGAATTTTTCTATTCCTTGTAATATAGGATGCTTAGCTATTGATAAAGTTTTTTGTGATTTAGGGGCTAGTGTTAGTGTAATGCAATTTTCTATATGTAAAAAGCTAAATATGGGTCAACTTACTGTTACAACCATGAGCTTACAAATGGCCTCACCGTTCTATTAAACACCCTTTGGGTATTTTAGAAGACGTACCTGTGACACCCTCAAATTTGCGGAAAGAAAAAAAATTATTTAAATACATAAAAGATATGAGAATACATAACGAAGGTGTCATAAATAAAAAGGGTCATCACAAAACGGAAATAATATTATACAAAAGAAATATACAAGACGGGAGACATATCTCCCGTATAAATACGGAAAATAAAAGAGTGTATAATAATATACAATCTAAGAATCGAATATAGGTCCAAGGTAAATACTTCGCTCGCTAGCTCGTCAATGTACCCCAAATATGCATTCACCACCTGTTCGACCGCATTAAATATAAACACGGAAGCCACAGTCAGTGGGGAGTAACTCCGAGTTCTCCCAGCCACGAAATGTCGAGTTTAATGAAACATGAATACATAAAAGCAATGTATATGGAAAATACAAAACCTTAAACATATATGATATGCTTTTCATGTTATGAACAATTAACTAACATATAACCTAGCATATGAAAACTATCATGTGAATCCGATAATAAAATATAACACGAGGTAGGGAAGCTGGTATGCTGGCTCAGCGGTTACCATGTAACATGGCCCTGATACACTCAAACCCTAATCAACACGTAATCATGTGAATCAGTTAACAATCGGTAATCCAAACTCTATCAATCCTAGCCGGCTTGCATCGCACCTTCTAGAACTCATAGAATCATCAACATGAAAGACAAAAAAAAA
>JAIUZE010027869.1:0-30124 GCA_022085475.1 Heliosperma pusillum | reverse complement strand
GACTTTTGACGGTCTTGAGCGGCTTTCATTCTATCATCAATATCCATGACCTTCACATTATCAATGGTATGCAACAAAACATCGGGGCCTAAATCACGATTGTCACTCAATTGATTCCAACAAATCGGACTCCGACATTTCCTTCCATAAAGAGCTTCATATGGAGCCATCTTGATAGACGCATGATAGCTATTGTTGTAAGAAAACTCCACCAACGGTAAGCTCTTTTCCCAACTAGACTGAAAGTCAATAGCACAAGCCCTAAGCAAATCTTCTAAAGTCTGAATAGTCCTCTCAGTCTGACCATCCGTAGCGGCATGAAAAGCAGTACTCATCAACAACTTACTACCCATGGCTTCTTGTAAAGCTTTCCAAAATCTCGAACAGAACCTCGGATCTCGGTCGGATATAATCTCCATAGGAACACCATGGTATCTAACAATTTCATCCACATAAGCTTTTGCTAATCGGTCCAAATTCCAAGTTTCTTTGATCGGAATAAATCTAGCACACTTGGTCAATCGATCAACAACAACCCAAACGGCATCTTTACCTCCAACGGTTTTCGGCAAAGCCATAACAAAGTCCATAGAAATAGATTCCCACTTCCATAGCGGAATATCCAACGGTTGTAGCAATCCACCGGGTCTCTTGTGTTCAATCTTCACTTGTTGGCAAGTCAAACATCTTCCAACATATGACACAACATCACCCTTCAAGTTCGGCCACCAAAACTGCAGCTTCAAATCTTTG
This sequence comes from Heliosperma pusillum, assembly GCA_022085475.1. Lineage (NCBI taxonomy): Eukaryota > Viridiplantae > Streptophyta > Magnoliopsida > Caryophyllales > Caryophyllaceae > Heliosperma > Heliosperma pusillum. The sequence goes on along the minus strand of JAIUZE010027869.1, from coordinate 29,371 downwards.
TACATCTTATCACCACCGGGGTGAATAGAATAAGGGGAAAGATGAGCTTCATCAAGAACTCGCTTCCTCAAATTAAGAGCATTAGGCACAAATAAACGACCATAGAAACGAAGAACACCTTCATTATCAAACTTGAAATCTTTACCTTTACCTTCAAGAATTTTGGCTTGGATAGACTTGTAGGTAAGATCATCAACTTGGCTTTCACGGATTTCACGGAGAAACACAGGCTCGGCAATCATAGCACCAACATGAACAAATCCACGCTCTACAAACTCCAAACTCAATCTTCGAAACTCAGCACAAAGATCAACAGGTAAAACATGCAAAGCATTCAAAGCATGAGAAGCTTTCCTACTAAGAGCATCGCAACAACATTAGCCTTCCCTTCATGATACAACAACTCAAAATCATAATCGTTCACCAATTCCAACCATCTTCTTTGCCTCATATTCAACTCTTTTTGAGTAAATATGTACTTCAAACTCTTGTGATCGGTGAAGATACGACAATGAACTCCAATTAAATAATGTCTCCATACTTTCAAAGCATGAACAACAGCGGCCAATTCTAGATCATGAGTAGGATAGTTCACTTCATGAACTCTCAATTGCCTAGAAGCATAAGCCACACCTTCCTATTTTGCATAAGAACACAACCTAAACCCATCTTTGAAGCATCACAATAGACATCAAAGTCTACTCCATCTTCAGGCAAAGTCAACACCGGAGCGGTAGTTAACCTCTTCTTTAACTCTTGAAACGCATTTTCACAAGCTTCATTCCATAGGAATTTGGTTTCCTTCTTCAACAACTGAGTCATAGGTCTAGCAAGCTTAGAGAAATCTTTGACAAATCTTCTATAATAACCAGCTAACCCAAGAAAACTTCTAATCTCTCTAATATCAGTCGGACTCTTCCAATCAACAACGGCCTCAATTTTCGAAGGATCCACCATAACACCCTCTTTAGAAATTACATGTCCAAGAAAGGACACTTTAGGTAACCAGAACTCACACTTAGAGAACTTAGCATACCACTTCTGACGACGTAGAACACCCAATATAATCCTCAAATGAATAGCATGCTCTTCTTCAGACTTGGAGAAAATAAGAATATCATCAATGAATACCACCACACACTTGTCAAGATATTCACTAAATGTGCGGTTCATTTGATCCATAAAGATAGCAGGAGCATTCGTCAATCCAAAAGGCATTACCTTGAATTCATAATGGCCATACCTCGTACTGAAAGCGGGCTTTGGAATATCAACATCTCTAACCGGAATCTGATGATAACCTGATCTCAAATCAATCTTCGAAAATGTAGAAGCACCCTTTAACTGATCAAATAAATCTTCAATTCTAGGTAAAGGATACCTATTCTTGAGTGTAATCCGATTCAATTCACGGTAATCGATACACAATCTCATAGAACCATCCTTCTTCTTCACAAAAAGGACAGGAGCACCCCAAGGCGAGGCACTTGGTCGAATAAAACCTTTTTCAATCATATCATCCAACTGCTTTCTTAACTCTTTCAATTCAGAAGGAGCCATACGATAAGGAGCTTTGGCAATTGGACCAGAACAAGGGACAAGATCAATGGAGAATTTAACATCTCTCTCGGGAGGAATCCCGGGCAAATCTTCGGGAAATACATCAACGAAATCTCGAACAATAGGCACATCTTCAATACTTGGCAAAGAGGTATTTGAAGAAGTCACAACACACAAGAATGCTTGGTAACCTTTTCTAACCATACTTACCAACTTCAAAGCGGAAATTAAAGACACACCTTTACGGGGATGAGATCCCTTATAGGCTATTCTAACACCTAAAGGACTCTTTAAAAAGATCTTTTGATCGCGACACTCGAACCTAGCATGATACATAGCTAGCCAATCTATACCTAATATAATATCAAATTCGCCTAAAGGAAACTTGAGGAGATTCGCGGGAAAGATAGAACCCGAAATAGATATAGGTACATTTGGATAAAGGGTTGAACAAGAGATAATATCTCCGGAAGGTAAGGATATGGGAGTATCCTCACTAGATGTAGGCTTGATTGATAATTTATTAGCATAGGCCGATGACACAAAAGACATTGAAGCACCGGTATCAAATAAAATAAGACACGGTTGCTCTAAGATTGAAAACATACCCGTAATAATCTCAGGATGAGCGTCGGCTTCGGCACGGCTCATGACAAATATTGAACCCTTAGGCTTAGGAGGAGGAGGCAACTTTCGATCGGGGCAATCTTCGTAACGATGACCACCCTTTTGACAAAAGAAGCAAATGTAAGGTCGGTTGGTACAAGTTCTACCGGGGTGTAGAGGAAGTCTACAACCACTACATTGACGACCTTGAGCTTGAGCTTGAGGGGCATAAGGCCTATGAACCACATTTGACGTAGCTCTAGGAATAAAAGGAGAAGGATTCCTTGAATTGGCATTGGAAGAAGGATTAAACCTCCTCTTGTTAGCATAGGAATTAGAAGAAGACGGGATAAACGGCCTCTTCCCAAAGGCATTCGGCCTAGGAGCATAAGAAGGAGAGGGATTATTCATTTGAGCTTCCTCTCTTATAGCCTTCATTGAATTCTCGGCCCACAAAGCATCGTCGTAGAGATCTCCAAAGGACGCGGTACCCCTTCTCACTTTACTTTGCAGCACGGCATTCAACTTATTACGGTAATAGAATGCACGATCTTCATCATCACGAATAAGTCTCGGCGCAAAGTGAGCGAGCTTATTAAACTCCGTAGTAAAATCTTGAGCCGATAGGTTGCCTTGCTTAAAATCTATGAATTCCTTGAGCCTTTGTTGTTTAAGCTCTTTGGGATAAAACCTACTCTCCACAAGAGCCTTAAAGCAAGCCCAGTTGAAGTCCTCTTCAAGAGTTGCGGTGGCACTTGTGATAGCCCACCAGTTGTCGGCTTCCCGCACTAGAAAGTGCTTTGCAATCCTCACTTTATCCTCTTCCCGGACTTGGTAAAGATCAAACTGCTTTTCCATCTCCCGGAACCATCGGATAGCTCCGTAGGATCAGGTTCTCCACCATAAGGCACGATCTTACTCCTTGCAATTTGACCCGCCACCCATGCATAACCACCTTGTTGGTTGTCCTCCCTTCTAGGGTGAACTTGGTTGGCATTAGCTAGAGCGGCATCTTGCTGATTCTTCAGCACTTGAGCAAGAGCCTCCATCATAATATTATCAGCTGAACGCGGTCTAACCATCTTCATAAGAAACAAAGACAAATTAAGTTATCCTATCAATTAGCAAAAACAAATAGACTACCAAATAAAGTCCTTAACTTCTACCCAACTCTCTCATTTATTATTTCAAGGTCAAGTAGTTTAAGTTAGGGTTCACGTGTGTGCGTCGGGAGCGATCAAAGCTCTGATACCAACTGTGACAACCCTCGCGAATGCGGAATATAAAACATACAAGCATGTGAAAAGATATGCGGAAATACGGTATTTTAAAAACTTTTAAACATGCAAGATAATAAAACGAGGAGGGTCAAAATATTACAAACTAAGTACGGAAATACAACAAAGAGACGGGGTCTCTTCAAATGTTAGCAAAGAACAAGTGTTTAACAAAAACTAGCTACTATCGTCTAGAGGTGAACTTCCAGGGACAACGCCCGCTAGCTCACACACGAACCCCAAAATGTCACAGCCAAAAATCATCCAAGCAAGAAACCTGTTCATCCATGAAAAACATGAATGCCACAGTCAGTGGGGAGTAACTCCGGGTTCTCCCAGCCATATTACATCAAACGTACACATAAGGGAATACAAAAGTAAAGCATGCATATATATATACATGTGAGTTGCGATAAGAACAAATAGGCAATACGGGATATAATGATAAGATCATATAGAAATCAATTCCGTAAACATCATGTTATTCCAAGACTCAGGAAAGACACTCTTAGGCAATCGAATATGCTCACTAGGGCTTACATCTCACCGTTAGCGGTATAAGATTGATAAGATTGAGACTCGACAGACAAACCAGTCAAGTCATGCGACAATTACACAATTCCAACATATTATCAACCATTCACGAACCAAGACAATGACGGTGTCCAATCAGGCAATGACCTTGAACAATATCATGAAATCACGCATTCAAAGAACGACACAAGACGACATATCTCACGGTAAATGAAACGCACTAGCATCGTGTCCCAGCAAGAATGATTAAATGGCATCCACGGGATAAAGCATTTCCCTGAACGCATACACGATAAAGCATTTCGCGTATGTAGACTAATTCCCTCCTGGTAGGAACGATAATTAAACGGCTCCTAATCTAAACCTGGCCAGATTCTCGGAATCACATTTTCCGATTCGACATGCGATAAAGCGTTTCGCATCCAAGACTCGGGCTTATAAAATATATGCCGAGTACCCCAAATTCGGTAGATCAATCCACGAAAGAGGCGGAAACACAGCTCAAGCCTCATAACAAGCGGTACGCTACATGCAAATAACACCACCTCGCACGTATACAACATTTGACGGCCGGGTCGAACAACGCATAGCGTTCAACTCCCAACAACGTCGTCATATGCCCACTACACATGCAATTAAGCAGTAGGATACCTCTCCGTTCCGACATTCCAGCCTTACGAACGGGAAGGTAGCCAAGGGAATGAGAATACAAAGCACAATACAAAATAGTGCTCAAACCGACTCATTTGTAAAAACCGCCTCATTTGTAAAAACCGACTCAAAGTGGGAACATATCGAAAACCGTCACCAAACATGTGATACATGCGAAAGAGATATCATATATTCAAAACGTGAATATTATACGACATTACGTAAAATTATACGATAAACCGATCATGCGAACTAATATAAATTACGAGTTTTAGAAGTTGAAGGAAAAATATACAGCCGTGTTCCAGGCCGGGCTGGAGACCGGCGGCCGGTGGGCCGGCTCAGAACACAGGCAAAAACTCAAAAACAGAGGAAAGGGTCTGGGCCGGTCAGTCGACCGGCGGCCGGTCGACCGGCACAGCCAATCACACCAAAATCAAAACTTCAATACTGATGTGTTCCAGGCCGGTTGGTTGACCGGTGGCCGGTTGGCCGGCCTGGAGCACCATATCATGCAAATTCTCAATTTCCAAAGGGGTTTCTGATGTGTTCCCAGCCGGTGGTCAGACCGGCGGCCGGTCGACCGGCTGGGATCACTTCTTCACCCGAGAGCTTCCAAAGCTCAACCAATTCATTTCAAAACTCAATTATACTTCCAATAATCATCAACAATCAATATATATCATCAATATTCATCATATAACATCATTCATTAATCATAGCATGGTATCTAAACTTCCTAATCGTATTCTAATACGATTTCTAGCATATAAACATGTAAAACACGTAAGTAATACCGAGTAACCCTTCACCGTTACCTTTGACCATCTCTAATGATCGTCAAGCTCCTCTTCTATAAGGAAATAGTCTTTGTCGGGATCTTGGAGGTCGCCACCTACAATTAGATCGTAAAAAGATGAATAAAGTTCATCTTGAGAAAGACGGAATGCTTAAAAAGCGAGAAAGACGATAATTTTATTATCAATACGGATAGAGGAAGGTACGGGAGGAATAATAAGACGAACTTACGTAAATTCTATCAAGTAACGAAGAAGTTACGTCGATTCCAAAATTGAATTCAAAGAGGGAAGTTGCTTAAGGAAGAAGAAAGAAAATGTGTTTGATTTTTGTGTGGAAATGAAATATTAGGTTAAGGAGTATGAGTTGTGAGAGATGTGTAGGAAAAGTCAAAGACGATTTCCAAAGTCAAGAAAGTCAAACTTGACTTAAGACGGCTTTTTCATGAAATCTCGCAGAAATTCCAAATACGAACTCGGAAATTCTAAATTCGACTCGGAACTTAAAATTATAATTTAAAACTTAAAATTATCGAAAAAGTTTCGTAAAATATTTCTACTAGAAAAATAGGGTACATTTCCGGGTGTTACAGTACCTCAACCGAGGACAAGTGCCATTATTGTAATGGCATAGGGCATTGGAAGGGGAATTGCACTAAATATCTAGGAGATATCAAAACTGGAAAGATGTTTCTGTTGGTAATTTATCCCTATCGTTTATGTTATGATCTCAACTTTGGTATATAGATACGAGTTGTGATTCTTACCCTATTTAGTTGTAACTAGGGCATCCTAGCAAGGATAAAGACAAGGACAAGCAAGCCTAAGAAGGCTCTTCAAGGGAAGCTACGGTAGCTACCCATGATTGAAAACCTATGGAAGCTTGGTCTCATTTTGAATTGTCTAAATTTAGGGATTTATTTTGAGACATTGCTTTTAGAACTTTTATAATTTCCTTGTTTGATATGGAAATTTGTTCAAATCCTTTTATTGACATTGGTTGAAACTGGATTTAGTGACTTGGTTTTCAACCCAAGTCACTCGGTTTGTTGAAACCTTTAGTTCTAAAAACAAATCATCATACTCTACTTGCACAAATAACATAAATTGTATCAACTCAAATTGATCATATTTGTGTTATGATGATTGGATCATTATAATAAAAGGCTAAGAATTCGATTCTCACTTTGAAAGATCAATTGCTAAGTCAAAATTGAGTCATTGAACTCAAAATAGGGAGTCTACCAAACCAAGTGGTCACACCATTTATAAAGATTGTAATTGACATGAATATGAGTTCACCTCTTTAGCTTATAGAACTAGTCTATTTCGAAGCTAAGATTCGATGTCTTTACGATAAAGTCTTTAGTAGATCACTTAAGGTCATGTTGTGATACTTCTACCTCCCTCACGAGTATGAGTACAAATTTGTTTGTGGCTCATAAGGCCGTCTTTAAAGAAAATAGTTGTATTTTTCTAAAGATAGAGTGGGAGAAAATAAGCCACAATGAAAAACCTAGTTAAGAACTAGTGAGGAAACCAAAAGAAAATGTTCTTAGGTTAGACTCAAGACTAGTGAGGAGACCAAAAGAAAGCGTTCTTAGATGAATCCTTAGACTAGTGACGAGACCAAAAGAAAATGTTCTTGATATAATAAGATTATGATCTATGAAGTGGAAGTACATAGAAATTTTAAATATCGTTTTTCTAAAGAGACTTATGAAACTAAATGGAATCTATGCAAAGAAAATGTTTTATTTGGAGTTGTCCAATTGTAGTTGCATGGATAGACATGTAGATGTCTACAAAAACTAAGTTAATGCGTAACTATGCTTAGATCCAAATCATCAGTGAAATACCTCATAGTAGGTGTGTACAAGATACACAACAAAACCACATGTCCAAATAGGAAGTTTTTCACTCGAATTGTCGAAAAGTCATGTATAGACATGAAATTCAGTGGGAGCTAAAGTTATCATGTAAAGACATGAAGTTCAGTGGGAGAAATTGTTTTCCACGTGAATGACGTATCACTCGTTGTGAGTAACGTATTCGTGTTACCTTTTTGAAAGGAATGATTGGATTTTAATATTGGATGAAAGAGGGCAACATGTATACTAAAATCAAAATCTATTGTGGAATAGAAGATTTTAGCTTGGCATTTAAAAGGTGTCTTATATTGATAAGATCTTTTATCTATTTCAACAGTTTAAAATAGGTTATTCATGTTGATGAAAGTGGGATCACTATGAAAGGGTCATAGTCATCCACTTAACCTAAGAGTTGTTGATCACATGAGACCAATCATGTATGCCATTACATGCACATACCTAAATGGATTGTATGTTGGGAGCATGACAAGCCTAAAACAAATCAATCCACATGGGAGTCATTGGATAGCCTACAAGAACATTCGTAGAGTTCTCGAGGAGAACTAGGGATTCATTCTTGTGTTTGGTAGAGAAAATTTGATATGTGGTAAAGGTTACACAAACCCAAATTTCCAAACTTATAAAAGGATTTATCGAAATCCTAGGCGTACTTTTGTTATACAAGAAGCGAATAACTAAAAGGATGATTGAAGAGTCAATCATTATAAATTCTACAAATAGAGACCTAGTACATTATGATGAGGATAAGGTGGTTTAAAAGGAACAAATGGTAGATCCTTTCACCTAAATACCTATCAGTTATCATGATAACGAGTGGGAGCATCTTTCAAGTTAAAGAGCCCAACACTAGATAGAGATCTAAACATGTCCATAGATGAATTCATGTTATTAGGAATAACGTTGGATGGAAGGAAAAAGCAATTAACAAGGTTGGAATAAATGAATACATGGTATATTCACTACCCAAGCCTTTATTGCATTTAATAAGATCGTCATGAATTGTCATAGACAAAATAAACTTTAGATTATATGATATGAAACAATAACATTGTGTTGATTGTTCATATATGATAATCACATTTATCGTTTGAGTTTCTAAAACTCGTTTTGTGCTTTGTTATATCCAAATGGGTTGTAGAGACAAATTTTGAACTCCATTAAAGTGGACTGGATTAACATAGCATTGGCCCCTAGTTGCTTATATGAGGTGACGTCTCCAAGTGACTAGAGTGTGATGCGATTGATGGCAAGTTCAAGTGCCATAGGGTCATAAGGGATGACCAATCGATCACATAGACAGACTGTAAGAGACAATCTGTCGGGCAGTGACCGCTTATAGAATTCTGGCAATTCTTGTAGCCTTGTCGTGGCAAGAGCTACTAGTATTCTTTTGAGTCAATTCTTTGACTAAAGACTGATCGCCTAAGATGGCACAGTTTCTGAGTGACTTTGAATTATGCTCTACGACCTTCGTAACTGGGGTCAAATGGGCATGTTTTGGGTCATGATGAGCTGTGGCTATTCGAAGGGAATAGTGCGATAGGATTTGTCCATCCCTTGTCAGGGTTGTTTTAAAATCTCAAGGCCACTCGAGGAGGAGTAAGCTGAAAAATGCGTGGCCACGCTCGGATGATATCTATGGTAGATAATTCCGATCAGACAGTTACTCTCCAGATCGAGGAAACCACTCTTGATATGATCATATGCAAGTACGACCTGCAAGACACCTTGCATTGAGTGGGAGATTTTAATAGGACAAGATAATTGGTGACGCACACTTGTCTCGGACAAGTGGGAGATTGTTGGAGTAAGTGTCCTCAACAATAGTGCGATCACATAATTAAATCTCAATAATAAGAATACTAAGGGATGATAGATATTATAGTCAACTGGTCAACATTAATCGGTAACGATTGGCTTGCTAGAGTTTGACGTTACTGTCGTATGACGGTGGTGATTAGTTGATCCCTTAAGGTCACACCTATAGGACCATTCCCTTAATTGAAAAGTTAATTAATTGTATATCGATACAGATTAATTAAATCCTTAAATTGAACAAAGTTTATTTGTGAGTAAGAATTTAATGTCTTATTGCAATGTGATTAAATAAGACTCAATTTGGTAATTAAAATGTTATATTACTAAAATTGGTCATTGTTTATGAAACAATCTGAGATAAGAAAGATTAGTTAATTATAATTACAAAAGGTTGTAAATTATATTAACTAAACTTTATATGACTCATTTTATACATATGTAATTAAGAATTACTAGTCAATTTATTAAATGTAATTTATGTGATATGAAATGATATTTAATTTCTTAAATATCCATTAAAATATCTAATGACATGTTACATGCTACATGACATACAATATTACAAATGACAAATTGAATAAGATAAAATGGAGTCCATATTGTCAAGGGTGCCGATTTTTGTGGGTAGTTTAGGGTTGTAATTAGTTTATGGGTTTTTTTTATGAAAAAACACCATGATTACACCTAATTAGACTAGCCTACCCTATAGTTTTGATAAGACAAAAAGGGAAGCATGCTTGGCTTTTGCCTAGGGGAAGAATTCGGCCACCTTACACAAATATAAGAAGTTAATCTCATTTTTGAATACAAGATATGTTTTATGCTTATCTCGCTACAACTTACTACAACATCTTTCTCATAAAAGGTTTATGAAATACTTTGTTCTATAATCATATATCTTGATATATATTACTATTGTAGTAATATTATTGGTATTTTAGATTTTGATTTAAGGTCTCTAATAATATTATCTAGTGAACTATATTATTAGTATTAAGGGTTTGTCTTGGGTGCAATCAAGAGGAGTGTTTCTACATTAGAAACATGGATTTCATCCCTCACCTATTAGCTCAAGAACAAGAGTAGGAAGGAGTCCTATCTTGTGCCCAAAATCCTTATAAATCAATGTAAGGAACTATTTCTTCTTCCTTATTTGTATTTAGTTATGCATGCATAAGATCTAAATAGTTTAAGAGTAAACTATTTGTAAAATGATATTAGAAATGTCTAATATCGAGTTTAAGAAACTAACACCTTGTACCTCTCCCAAGCTTCATATAAGCTCTCAAGAGCTTGTTGACGGAATCCCGTGATTTGGCTCCTTAAAGTTTGAGTTTTCTCGGGTGGAAAAAACTTTTGATAGAAAGCAAGAGCCAATGTCTCCTAATTTGTCACTCCCATGGTGGCACGATCAAGGCTATTGATCCAAAGCTTTGCCTTCCCCTTCAAAGAAAAGGGGAAAAGTATTTCCCTAATTTGGGCTTGAGTGACACCCGTTTGGCGAATCATGGAGCAATAGTCACAAAATTTTTGCACATGCAAATTGAGATCCTCTAAAAGACTTCCCCCAAATTGCTTTCTCTTCAATGAAAGCTGGTTTGATCTCGAATTCCGGGGCGGTAATTTGAGTGGTGGTGATACCGGCTGGAAGCATAGCCACGATGGGCTTGGAATGATCGGAAAGTTTCACCATTCTCCTAGTTGGTTAGGGTGGTGATGATGATGATGAACTAGAAACCTCCTCTTTTTCAAGATTTTCCAGATCGTCTAAGTAAGACTTTCTGGCACTTTCAACTTGCACGGGAGAAGAGACGTCTTTTACTTCTTTCCAAAAGCGTCGTTTTCTACGAAAGGTTTTCTCGGGCTCGGAATCCGGTGAAAGTAATTCTTCCTCACGAGAAGACCTGGGCATAAGGCAACAATCTTCAAGGAAATTGTAAGTATGGTCTCAAGGAACAAGTGTTCCTAAAGACAAGAGAGAAAAAATGATAGAAGTCTACAAATCAAAAACGAAATAAAACCGTTTTCCCGGCTACGGCGCCAAAATTTGATAGGATATATCGCACACCTATGCAAAGATAAATTTCCCTAGACACAAATAAATGTAGTACGAGGGGTCGAACACAAGGAGACGGGAATTTTGTTATGAAATGCTATGAATGGACTACTATCAAAGTCGGTTTAATGGTTTGGTTTGGTTTGATGTTTAGCTAACTATGATGCAAATCAAATAATATTAGAAGAGTCTAGGGGAGTCGGGTCACTCATGCAAATACGTAAATGCTCATGTTAAACATAAGAATTCTTAATATTGTTAATTGTTTAGGCTAAAGACACCCATCTCTCGATATTAGTGTCAACCTTAGGTCGAGTCATATAGAACTTTCATTATAACTAGAGTCATCTTACTACACATGCTTAGTCTAATCCGATTCCGTGCCTCTCGACTTGTAGAATGAATTAACAAATTTAATCAATGCAATTGGCCAAATAAAAAAGATTAACAAAACAATACAAGCATGTGATAGAAACAATTTATCAATATTAGTTCATCCTTATTTTAACATTTACAACTTACTAATCATGCATGGCTTCCTTAATCCCTAGACAAATGAAACTTCTCACTCATATTTATAATTAAACTAATACTATTTGATATAATATGCATGATGAATATGAAATTATAAAGGAAAACAACTTGTTAATAATATGTACTACACTAAGTGAATGAAAACTAACAATTCTAATGTAGATAACAATGAAATTATGATTAACTAAATGTTACGATTAACTAAATGATTTGTAAGGTAAATGACGGAAGTGAATACTAACATAAAACTAGAATTAGGATTACAGCAATAGAGAAATATAACTCGGAAATGAAGAACGAATAACCCAAATGCTTGAATGGAAAGATTGAATTACAACTTTGAAATGTAACCAAGTGTTTGACAAAGTAATAACTAAATGTTTAACTAATTATGAAACTAAGGAAAACTTGTGTGCTTAAGCTAAAGTTATGAAAGATGTGTCAAAGATGAGTAAAAGGTATGATAAAAGATATCCTCAAGTGTCGAAGTCCCTCTCCTTTATATAGGGAGATGGACTTGAAACGGTTGTGATCACAGAAGCCAAACCCCGATCGGGGCCTCCTTAATCTGGGTGCATTTGCTTAAATGCATTATTTAATGCCTAAGGAATCCTAAGCTATGCCTTTAAACACCTTAATTATTTTTCGGTTAATTGCATAGTTTAGGGTTTCGTTGAGCATCTAAAGGAGTATCCTATGCTTGAGTTGTGGACTCTTTGCTTTGGGCTTCATTTTTGGTTTTGCATTTCAATCCATTTCACAAATCTTCATGTTTGGCTTGTCATTCTCCTTTCATGGTCCATTTTGCTTCCATTAGCTTGTTGGACTTTGGTGCTTGCTAATTGTGCTAGGAAAAAGCCTCTAAATGCTTAGATTCCTACAAAACATAACAAAAACGAGCAATGCACCTCGAACACGTAATTAGCTCACAAAAATACTAAACAAAGTATAATAATCATGTAAAATCGAGCTAAATTAGGGAGTAAAATCATATAAAAATTAGACATATCATTTTTTCTGCAGGTATTACTTTTATTGATAAGGTATTTCACATGATTTAAATTTTATCTCTTTTCCTGTGAAATTAAGGAGCGCATAACATCTCTTTACAAGATTTTACTTTTATTGATAAGGTATTTCACATGATTTAAATATTTAACAATTTGACTATATTGAATAAAACGTACACGGATAAAAATAAATCATTTTGTCTCGTATTACTAACTAATGATTTGTACTAAGTGAACTATGGATAAGAATTTTCCCTTTTAAATATGCATGAGTTAAGAGTTAATGTTCTATCTGTGCAAAGGTTTGACTAAATGAACAACGCGTTTAACAATTTGCACAAAGCCTGCAACTATTTAGACCCGTGCAATTTCTCTAATTGTTTTTTTTATATACAATTTTAATTTTACTTATTTTTTTTAAAACAAGATATCACTGTTTTTTTTATTGAGATTCATGCACGTGATATTATATTTTTATGCACATTAATTTAAAAATACTCAATGTCTATTTTTTCCTTAAATATTCCATAATAACAAATGTTTTAAAAACAACCTCGTGCAATTGGCAGGGGTACAAAACTGCTTAATCATATGATAAAATTATGCTTTAAAGTAAATATAAACATCCTTTAATTTGAAATTTCGAACATTTAGATTTTCTTAAAACTAATTTTGTTTATTTTAAATAGACATTTTTAATAAATTTACTTATTTACGAGTTGAGTCACTACTCGGGCGGGTCTTAATTAACCCTAATGTGAAGGTTTTTATTGGGTCTGACTGTTTTCATATTCGTTTTGAAAAGAGAATGTTATTTTCGACTTACATTTGAACGGTTTTTGATCGTTTTGGGTCAGTTATCGTTTAACAAGTTTACATGCAGGTCTGACAGTTAGAATGCCCTACTTTAATAAGGAGTACAATATAAAATGCTCATGCAAACGAGTAAGGCCGGCTTAAAGGGTATTCAACCCGTTTAATTGAACATGGGCCTCGAGTTTTTGGCGCCCAATGATGTGATATTCTAGATTATAATAACCGGGTTATAAAACATCGTCGACGTTTTACAACGAATCGTCGACATTTTATTATACAAAGAAAAAATTACCCTTACTCACATCTCCCTTTTATTCACTCTCCCTTTCACTTTCTCTCCTAAACAACCCAAACCACCACTACGACGTCCCCCCTCTCCACGCTCACCACCACGACGCCCACCACCCTCTGCCCACAATGACGAAGCCCTCTCCAACCGCCACCACCATTGCCGACCTCAACAACCACCACCGCCACACCCCACTGAACAAGTGAGTTTTTTTTAATTTTCCACAATGACTCCCCTCTGTTCCGACCGCCACTGCCCTTCCCCCCTCTATTCCGACCGCCCTTCCCCTCCCCCTTCTTCCTTTCGTTGTTGATCCGTGGTGTTGGTTGCGTGTTGTATGTTTTTTGTGTCGACGATGTTGTTGTTAGTGGGGGTGTTTGAGGAGTTTGGGTGGCGTCCCAACTGAATGTTGGGTATGGGGACCAACGTTCAGTTGAAATGTTGAGGGGTGAGGGGTGAGGGTGACGTTTCAACTGAACGTTGGAAATGGGTACCAACGTTCAGTTGGAACGTTGAGGGTGTTCATCAGCGTTTTTTTTGTTTTCGATAGTTTGAACGTTTAAATCTCGTACATTTATATTTTTTTTCTTTATTGTTTGTTAATTTTCGAGGGTTTGTAACGTATTATTCTAGTAAATCTATAATTTTTCTTTATTATTTGATATTTTTTGATGGTTTCTAAAATTTTATTATCGTAAAATTTATAATATTTTTTTATTATATGATTGTTTCCGATGAGTTTTTGAACCTTTTTATCTCGTTAATTTATATTTTTCTTTATTATATGTTTGTTTTTCGATTTTTTATAACGTTTTATTCTCGTAAATGCAGATGGATAAAGGAAAAAACATAATGGTTATCTCGGACCGTACGAAGGACCGAAAACTAACCGCATCTAAGCGGCGTCAACCCGCAGTGGTATTTCGTTGTAGTCGGTCAGAGGGCATGGACATTACTCCACTCCCGGGTCTGCTGTGAGTGAGACTGTTTTTCCGGAAGCTATTTTTAGGGTAGGCAACGAAGATGATGAAAGACATGGTAAAGATGATGGTCGTTCAAGGGCTAAGGAGGAGGTGAAGGAGGAGGTGAAGGAGGAGGAGAAGGAGGTGGCCGATGACGATTGTTTTTTGGAGAATCAAGCCATAGAACCACCAGCTAAGACGGTGGTACAAGTTGGTAGATGACGATATGTGCCGGCTATTGAGGGTTCATCTAGCACGGGGAGGAAGAAGACAAAGAGGGATTTATTTTGGCGTCTTACAGGCGTGGTTGAGGGTGGACCGGTTCACCTTAACATCTTACGTAGCTTTGGTGGGCAGGTGGCTTATAGTATTTGGATGGAATCCAATTCGTTGAGATCGTGGCTCAAGTGTTACGAGAGGCTCGGTTGTATGGAGGCTATGAACGAGATGAGGGTGCCAGATCTGGTTTTGAGGAGAGTTAGTGAGAGTGGGCTTGGTGTTTTGAGGAGTTGTGTGACCACCGGTCTAGATGAAAATCTGCTTAGTTCATTTGTAGAGAGGTGGCATCCGGATACTAAAAGTTTCCATATGCCTTTTGGAGAGATCACTATCTTACTACAGGATGTTTGGCGTATTCTTGGGATACGAGCGAGTGGCTCGAGGGTTTTTGTGGAGGGTATGTGTTGGACCTATTTTATAGTTTTGATAATGACACATATATACTTGATAATGTACTTAAACTTGATATATCATATGCATGTAATTGTGTGTTTTAGTCTTATCATAGCTAACAACAATTACTAACAACAATTACAAGAAAGAAGATGAAAGTTATAGGAGCTTAAAGCATAACTTTGAAGATTTTTGTGAGACAAAGTTATAGGAACTTGAGGTATAACTTTGGAAGTTCATATGCAAAGTTATAGCTACCTTGGTTATAACATCGAATAAACAATTCAAGCAAAGATCTACTTCAAATAACACAAGACTCAAGATGGAGGGTCTTTGTGATCAAGATGAAGAGAAAATCCGTATACTGAAGATCTTGGTGAAGATTAGATAGTATAGGTCGTCATTCGGTAACTAATTCATTAGAGTGATTTTTATGTAAGTAAAGTTATGACTCACTTATAACTTTACGTACTAAGTTCAAAGTTATAGGCATAACTTATAACTTTGGACGATAAAGTTGATGCATGATTTTGGAAATAAATATTTTTAAATGTTTTCAAAAAGAGAAAGAGTATTTTTATATTTATCAAAAATTTTAATAGATGATGTATTTATGAGGTTCTATTGGTTAGTAATACAACTTATGAGTTGTCATGCTACCTAGGGTTTCTAATATATTCTATCTCAGTTTGTTGTTAACCTAATAAGCTCACCTAGTGGTTGTGCCACCTAGGATTTCGTGAAACATAGGGTTTGTGCCTCCTAGGGTTGCGTGCTCCTAGGATTTTGTGGTGATGAGGATTTTGGCCTCTAGAGGCATGTTTCCTTGTTTACCTTAAATTAGGATTCTAATAATATCTTTACAACAATATTTTGAGATATTGAAGTTAAATATATTTCTTAAAGAGAAAGCTAGGGTTTTAGATTTTATATCTCCTATGCTTCTACTATAAATACTACTTCCATCTCAATCATTCATAATGACTTTTACACACATTGAGAGAATTTTACAAATTGTTTATAAACAAACTTTGAGCAAAATATTTATTATTTTTATTGTTTATTTTTCCGAAAAAGTCATGCATCAATTATTATCAATCGCTCGCGTGAAATACGTTATTGGATAAATAGTACATCACATAATCTTACTTATTCTTTAACGAGAATCCTTGTGAGTTATTTTGTACTTTCTTATTAACGTAAGATAGTATAGAGTATGTAGCGATACTCATCTTGAGTTATAATCATAGTTGATTATACGAGCGGGTTGATAATTTTGGTAATCCGGAGAAAGGTACTAAAGATTATTATTCGAGAATAGTGGACGTAGGTTTCGACTTGTGAAATTGAACCACTTCAAAAACCTCTTGTGTCTTTCTTTATTTTCGTTATTTCGTTACTTGCATTTATTTTGATTAATTAATTAAGTTGATTTTAATCTATAGAGTCAAATAATTAATTACATATCATATAAATCGAAAAAGTGGGGCTAGTTTTTAATACTCAATTTACCCCCCTATTTCGTATTCGATCAATAGACTCTACAATTGATATCAGAGCCTCGTGCTCTTGATTGCCTTACAGCAAGGAGTCTGATCCGTTTTTATCTTTTTATTTATTAATTTTCCGCTGCATTTAATTTTATTTTAATGGATTCCAAACACTTAAAGTGTCCCGTATTCAATGGGAAGAACTATAGTTTATGGAAAAATATGATGACCCATTACATAAAGGGTAACGACTGGGAGTGCTGGCTAATCATTAAGAATGGCCCTAATAACATCATGCTTGGATCTATTACTGGCACTTCCACCGAAAAAAAAGAAGAGGACTA
Source organism: Heliosperma pusillum (assembly GCA_022085475.1). NCBI lineage: Eukaryota > Viridiplantae > Streptophyta > Magnoliopsida > Caryophyllales > Caryophyllaceae > Heliosperma > Heliosperma pusillum. The sequence continues at coordinate 12,063 of JAIUZE010027869.1, read as the reverse complement.
TGTTGAGGCAGATTATAAGAAAGCTGAGAAAAATTCAAAAGCTATCAGTCTGTTGCAAAACGGCATGATTGCTACTGAGTTTGACCGTTTCTCATCTAGCTCAACTGCCAACGAAATATGGGATGGTCTATAGTTAGCCTATAAGGGAACAACTATTGTCAAAAAGCAACGTATTGCATTGTTAATGCAAAAATACGAATTGTTCTCTATGGAGCAAAATGAATCGTTTGATAGCATGTCCACTCGCTTCTCTAGTATCATCAATGAATTAAAAAATCTTGGAAAAACTTTGGACTCTGCGGAAAATGCTAGCAAGATCCTTAGAAATCTGTTTAGACGATGGAGACCCAAGGGGACGGTAATTGAGGAATGTAAGGATCTATGCGATCTATCCTATCAAGAGCTACTCGGAACCCTAATGGCTCATGAGATTACTCTTGATGAGGATGAGGCAAATGATAGAAATAGTAAGAAAGTGGCTTTACAAGCCGAGACTAGTGAAAAACAAGACTCAGAGCTTGAAGATGAAACGGTGTTATTTGCTAAGCGTTTTAAGAAAAAATTCTTTAATCGAAATCAAGGAAAGACGCGTAACAATAACACTAATAAATCTTATAAGAAGCCAATCGAGTCAAAAAGGTCCTTCTCAAGTCATGGTTGCTTCAAGTGTGGGGACAATGATCATATGATTTAGGATTTCCCTACCTGGAAGAAAATCAAAGACAAAAATCAACGAGACAAAACCAAGAAGGAATTCAAGCAAGTCATGAAGGCTTATTGCTGGGGAGATCTCGACACAGAAGACGACGAGTAAGAGTTAGAAGAAGTTGCCAACCTATGTCTGAGCAACGTAAGTCTTGACCTAATTTCTGACAGCGACAATGAGAGTGAATCTGAGATGTGATGCCTTGTCGGTAATTCAGATTAGAAATCAGATTCAGAAGATGATAAAGAGGTTAGTCATCTTGAACTTAAAAAGCAAGTTAAGAAATTGTCTAAGAAGTCTTTAATTAAGTATATTGAAGAAACCTTAGATCATTGTCATGAACAGAGTCTTGAATTAAAAGACCTTAAGGAACAAATTCTTGAAATTGCTGAGGAAAACCAAGTTCTGAAGGCGAAAGCTAAAAAGCTCAGATCTAAAGTTATGGCTACTCTAGCTACAACTTCAGGCATGACAAATGTTGAGAAAGAGGCTCTTGAGTCTAAAGTTATAGATAATGAAGCTATAATCTCAGAGTTAAAACTCAACATTAAGCATCTTCAAGCCAAAGTTATAGCTAATGAGGCTATAACTTTCGAATTGAAAAAAGTCAACGAGCTTTTGAAATCTGAAGCTAAGGCAAAGGAAGTTGTTATCATTGATCACAAGAAAGAAAACTCTTTTCTTTCTCAGCAATTGAAAGATTTAGAGGCTAAATTCTCCCAAACCAAAGATCAACATATTGAGAAGAAAATTATCTTGAACAAACGCTTTAATGATTTTCGTGAAAATTTTAAAAAGAACAATCCCTCCAAAGACTCGAATATAGACCATTCGATATGTGAAAAAGAAATTCAGTCTTTGAAGGAATTGCTCCTACATGAACGAAAAGTTCATGATAAATGGGAAGGAAGTCAGAAAGTCTTAAACTTCCTTACCGAACAGTCTAATAATAACATGAAGATGGGTCTAGGACATGAATGTTATAGTTGAAGAGACCATGATAAGTGCAAATCCACTCCTTATGACCGTGATTTCAGAAGAAGGAAATATGTCAATCTTTCAGAATATCTGATTTGCAATTATTGTGGTCACAATGGTCATGTTAAAGAGAATTATTGTGTTAAATATGTCAATGACAACAAAAATCAAACTGCTGTTAAAGAACATGATGTGTCTAGTGTTGATGTGTGTGAACCTGAACCTGAACCTGAACATAAAGAATTTAGAAACAATGAGTTCAGATGATTTTATGACATGGCTTTCGATTACACATCAAAATCTTCATCATTCAAAGCGAATGTGAATCAAAAGCAGTCATTCAAACCTAGTATGCATCACGACAATAGAAAACCTAGAACGTACTATAATAAACCTAGACAATCCTATGTTAAGACCAAAAGAATTGTAAAACAGGTATGTGTTAGGAAGGATCAAATTTACAGAGTCACTAACTACAAAGGACCCAACTTAGTGTGGGTACCTAAAAGCTGTATTTAATTCCTTTGCAGATAATAGTGAAAGAAAATAATCAATGGTATCTCGACAGTGGTTGTTCGAGACACATGACCGGAAATAAGAATTTTTTTCTTTCACAAGATCTCTTCGACGGTAGCAAGGTCACTTTTGGAGACAACAAGAAGGGCAAGATAATTGGTGTAGGTAAGATAGATATATCTTCTTCACATGCTATTAATAATGTATATCTGATAGATGGTCTTAAACACAACTTGTTAAGTATCTCTTATTTATGTGAGAAAGGCAATAAAGTCGTTTTTCATTCAAATATTTGTCGCATTATAATTGAAGGTACTAGTAATGTTATTCTAGAAGGTCTACGTAAAAGGAACGTGTATATGCTTGATTTAAACAAAGTCACTACAAGTTCCTTTACGTGCATGAAAGCCACTGTAGATGATTCTTGTTTGTGGCACAAGAGGTTTGCACACAATAGTCCAAGAACTTTAAAGAAACTCAAATTGTGGGATTTAGTTGAGGGTTTACCCTCAATCAAATTCGAACAAGAAAAAATGTGTGACTCATGTACTCGATGCAAAAAAGTTAGATCTTCATTCAAACCAAAACGAGTAGTTGTACAGATCATCCACTTGAGTTGGTACACATGGATTTGTGTGGACCTATGAAAGTCAGAAGCCGTGGTGGTTCAAGGTACGTCTTCGTCCTAGTCGACGACTACTCAAGGTATGTATGGCCTATCTTTCTATTTACTAAAGATGAAACTTTCGATGAGTTTGTAGAATTAATGAAGCTTGCCCAAAACAAGTATGATAAGAAGTTTGTTTCTATTCGTACGGATCATGGCACCAAATTTGATAATCAAGCCTTTATAGAATATTGTAGGGAGAATGGTGTAGGACATAACTTTTCTGCACCACGAACCCCACAACAAAACGGTGTCGTTGAACGTATGAATAGAACACTAGAGGACATGGCTCACACTATGCTTTTGTGTAGTGGCCTTCCTAAGAACTTTTGGGCCGAAACCATTAGTACTCCATGCTATGTGCACAATAGAGCTATGATTAGACCAATTCTCAAAAAGACTCCCTATGAACTTTTAAGAGAGAGAAAACCCAATATAGCTCATCTTCGTTGCTTCGGTAGTAAATGTTTTGTCCATATTAATGGAAAAAGTAATTTAATCAAATTTGATCCACGAAGTGACAAAGCTGTGTTTGTTGGTTATTCTAATCATAGCAAAGCTTATGAAGTCTTTAACAAAAGAACCTTGTGCATAGAAGAAAGTATTCATGTTGTATTTGATGAAGATAATGTGCCTGAACAAGTTGAACATAATGAAGAAGAAGACATGAATAATCTCGACTTTTGCCTTACAAGGGATGATTTACCAGAAATCGATGAAGAAGTTATTGAAAGAATCAATGATGAACTTGATAAATCCGCAAATGATCTTGAAAAGAGAACTGAGACAATTGTTGATGATACAAATGTTTCTTCTCAAAATAAGGATAAGGAAACCGAAGTTATAACTGATGATGCTATAACTTTGGACCCAGATCAAGATATTGTAACTAAAATTGTACTAAATTTAGCTATAACCCCGGAGTCAAGCTTAGGGGGAACCAATCCTGATTCTGAATCATTTGATGAAAATGAGAGTTCATCAGATGACGATGAGCCTAGAAACTCTAAGAAATGGAGATATAAGAGTTCTCATCCTATGGATAGTATCCTAGAAAGTTTGAATAAAGTAGTTCAAACAAGACGAACATTAAATAACGTTTGTTCATTCTATTCTTTTCTGTCTACCATAGAGCCTACCAACATCAAAGAAGCACTTGCAGAATCCGATTGGATTGTGGCAATGCAAGAAGAGCTTCAACAGTTCGAACCTAATAAAGTTTGGCATCTAGTGCCACGACCTAAAAATTGAACTGTGATTGGTATTCGATGGGTATTCAGAAATAAATTGGATGACTTAGGAGTTATAGTTCGTAATAAGGAATCGATTGGTCGTTCAAGGATCTAATCAACATGAAGGGATCGATTATGACGGGACCTTTGCACCTGTAGCAAGACTTGAAGCTATTCGTCTGCTTATCGCCTTCGTAGCACATAAATGAATGAAACTGTACCAAATGGACGTTAAGGCTGCATTTGTTAATGGATATTTGGAAGAAGAGATGTTTGTTGAACAACCTCCCGGATTTTTAAATAGCAAATTTCAAAACCATGTTTTTAAACTTGATAAAGCTTTATATGGGTTGAAACAAGCGCCTAGGGCATGGTACGACAGATTATCTAAATTTCTATTACAAAACAATTTTAAAAGAGGATCTGTCGACAAAACCCTATTTCTAAAATCCGAGGGTTCTGATTTAATTGTTTCTCAAATTTATGTAGACGATATTATTTTTAGTTCTACTAACAATAGATTGTGCAAGTATTTTTCAGATCTAATGACCTCACATTTTGAAATGAGCATGATGGGAGAATTGAAATTCTTCCTACGATTGCAAATTCAACAAACTAAGGAAGGTATAAAGATTCACCAACAGAAATATGTCAATGAGCTAATCAGAAAATTCGGTATGGAGAACGCTCATCCAATGGACACACCTATGGTAACTGATAAAAAGTTGACCTTAGATGAAAATGGTAAGTGTGTCGATCAAACTACATATTGAGGTATGATTGGTTCTTTTTTATATTTAACTGCAAGTAGACCTGGCATTATGTTTAGTGTATGTGTCTGTGCTCAATTTCAATCATGTCCTAAAGAGTCACATATGATTGCAGTTAAACATATCTTGAGATATTTAATTGTTACATCTAATTTATACTTATGGTATCCACTTGAGTGTAATTTCGATCTAGTAGGATATTCAGATGCAGATTATGCAGGATGTTCTTTAGATAGAAAAAGTACATATGGATTCGCTACGTTTGTTGGACCATGCATTATAACTTGGGGCTCAAAGAAGCAAAATTATGTTGCGTTATCTACTGCTGAAGCCGAGTATATAGCCGCAGGACTGGTATGTTCTCAGTTACTTTTGTTAAAAGAAAAAACTATGTGATTATGGTATAAATGTTGGTTGTATGCCTATATTTTGTGTTAATACGAGCGCTATTATTATTTCTAAGAATCCAGCTCAACATTCTCGTACTAAACATATAGACATTAGACATCATTTCTTACGCGACCATGTAGAAAAGGGCAACATTAAACTAGAATTTTGTAGTACTAAAAATCAATGGGCTGACATTTTAACAAAGGCATTAGCGAGAAGACGTTTTGAGATTTTGCGGTTGGAAATTGGTTTAATCAGTAGCAATTAAATTCGTCATATTTATTTTACGAACCTGCATGGCTGATTAGAATAAGACAAGATTATATGACTGTGTCCGTGTATTCTTTTGCTAGTATATTTGTGCTTAATATTATATATTTTATGTGAATATCTTGCATATTAAGTATTTTATGAATATTGAATTATGGACCACATATCTGCCAAAAATCTATCTTATTCACTTTACTAATCAACCAAATATTCTACCAATGTGATTTACCTTGACCGAAATTCCTAACCATATTATTCTACCATATCTTTTATTTACCTAATCCTATCCTTACTATATCTTACCTATATTTACTCTAGATTCCTTTTACTATCCTACTAAAAACTTTTTTTAAAAAAAAAAAGGAAAAAGAGGGAGTAGAGACGGCACTTCACGTGCTACCCTACAAAACCCAAACCCCAACACTACCCTTCATTATTACCTATCACCATCACCATCAACACACATCACCAACACCATCTTCCTTCCCTCACACGAGAAAAAAAAACCCAAGCTCTCACCAATGGCTTCTACACGGTCCACAACCAAAAACACCAACACCCCAAACTCCAAAACTCAAACACCTTGCATGTCTACCAATCCATCATCACAACCTAACCAAAAATCACCCAATTTGACCCAAACCGAGTCGAGCTCGGTGCTTGAAGGTACCAAAAGACGTCGATTAAATAAGGGGAAGAATAGGGTACAAGTCGATGCTAGTGAAGACATAGATCACGGGACTAGAAGGGATAAAATGCCCTATGTTTCGCGAATTTCTCCCCCAAGAAACGGCATCCGGACTTGACAAACTTCCGTTGACAAAGGAAGAACGTAAATTGGTTAATCGAGTTGCAAAATATGGTATTCATGGTGGTCGAAGTTTCCCGAAAGTGTGGTGTGAAAAATATCAAGCTTTTTCATTCTTCAACGATTTCTTGAAATTTCAAGAATGGGAGCATGTGTCTCGGTTTACAGGTCCTATCTACCCCATCGAGGTAATTCAATTCTATGCTTCCGTCTCTATGAAATCTGGAGTTTTGCATGCTGTTGTGAATGGCTGTGAAGTGTCGGTTTCGGTTGACGACTTTTGTACTCTGCTTTTGGTTCCTAATGATGAAGCCAAAATAGACCCGAGTACATCGTGGGAAGAGCTGTCGGATACGGCTAAATTGGATGTTAAGCGGTATTTTGATGATAGGGCAACTTTGTCGAGTTGTTTGTTGGCGGGGAGTTTATCCCCAAAATTGAAATTTCTCTTAAATTTTTTATGGAATACGGTGGTCTCGCGTCAGGGTGGACGGGATAAAATTGCATGTTATGAGATGATGGTGGTTAAGAATTGGCTAGAGGGTAACCGTGTCAAGCTTGTTTTTCTTGTTTTTTCTCGAATTTCTCAAACTAGTTTTTCGGTGACCGAAGATAAGGTCTACACGACCCTAGACTTACCCTATGGCATGTGGGTGTCTCAAGTTCTTGAGGCTAAGGGGGTTGTTAATCCGACTACTTATAGCATCAATTTGAAAGATGATATGAATGATACTTTCTTGAAATTCATGAAAATGGAGGCATTGGGTCCGGAATTGGTTTTTCAATCAAGGGTTGGATCGGTTGATGTTAAGACGAATGTTATTGATTTTTCGGCTCTTGAAACAAAATTGGATTTATTTATGGGGAAGGTTATGGAGCGCCTTGATGAGCAAGACAAGAAAATCGATGAGGTTGTTGACAAGGTGGTCAAAACAGTGGCTTTAGGGAATACTAGCTTAAACCGTGACCATGGTGGGTCGGTTGTGAGTGATGATTTGAGGGGTTGAATGATGGGAGTCGATGGTTGCCTTGCTAAAATTGAGAGGACTGTTGTCGATCTGCGACAAGAGTTATTTAGGCAACGGGATCGGATGCAATTCTTGGTTAGCCAAGGATGTGCTTTGGTGAAGAGTGGTACGGAAATGCGAGATGGAGTGCTTACTATCTATAATGCGACGGAGGCCTTATCAATGAAGGTTCGAAACTTTGATTCGTACCTCACTGCAAAAGCTAATCATGTGAAGAAGTGCTTTGATCGCCTTGACACCATTGAGTACCGCACCTGACCTTGCTATATCGACCCTTCTATCCCTCATCAACCCAATTTGCCTTGATTTTCTCATCTTTATTTGGTTGTTTGTTCTTAAACTACTTATCCTATTGTCCATTCGGCCCATTGGCATTAATACTTTTCGTTGTGGTTTGTAGTTTAATTAACATTTAGTACTTGATTTTGCTTGTTATGAATCGTTAAGTATTGCGTATTTTGCATATCTATTTCTTGCCTTGGAGTATGTTATTCTAGTCATTTTATATCCTTGTTCTTGTCTTTTCAATGATGCCAAGAGGGGGAAGAAATGATATGATTCGAGTCTTTGCTTAAGCTTGCTCCTTGTTAAGACCCGTTATCTCTTAAAGTTTTTCAAGTTATAACTTTGGCTAGGTTGTTATGTTCTTGCGATCAACGTTACTATAACTTTGATAGTATTTTTTTGAAGAGGAACCATACTTAGTCACAATCATAAGAGAAATCATAAGAAACTTGTCATCATCAAAAATTGAGAATTTGTTGGACCTATTTTATAGTTTTGATAATGACACGTATATAGTTGATAATGTGCTTTAACTTGATATATCATATGCATATAATTGTGTGCTTTAGTCTTATCATGGCTAACAATAATTACAAGAAAGAAGATCAAAGTTATAGGAGCTTAAGGCATAACTTTGAAGATTTATGTGAGACAAAGTTATAGGAGCTTGAGGTATAACTTTGGAAGTTCATATGCAAAGTTATAGCTACCTTGGTAATAACATCGAAGAAACAATTCAAGCAAAGATCTACTTCAAATAACACAAGGCGTAAGATGGGCTGTCTTTGTGATCAAGATGAAGAGATTATCCGTATACTGAAGATCTTTGTGAAGATTAGATAATATAGGTCGTCATTCGGTAACTAATTCATTAGAGTGAGTTTTATGTAAGTAAAGTTATGACTCACTTATAACTTTACGTACTAAGTTCAAAGTTATAGCTTTAACGTATAACTTTGGATGATAAAGTTGATGTTTGATTTTGGAAATAAATCTTTTTAAATGTTTTCAAAAAGAGAAAGAGTACTTTTGTATTTATCAAAAAATTTAATAGATGATGTATTTATGAGATTCTATTGGTTAGTAATACAACTTATGAGGTGTCATGCTACCTAGGGTTTCTAATATATTCTATCTCAATTTGTTGTTAACCTAATAAGCACACCTAGTGGTTGTGCCACCTAGGGTTTCGTGAAACATAGGGTTTGTGCCTCCTAGAGTTCGTGGTGATGAGGATTTTAGCCTCTATTGGCACGTTTCCTTGTTTACCTTAAACTAGGATTCTAATAATATCTTTACAACAATATTTTGAGATATTGAAGATAAATATATTTCTTAGGGTTTTATATTTTATATCTCCTATGCTTCTACTATAAATACTACTTCCATCTCAATCATTCATAACGACTTTTACACACATTGAGAGAATTTTACAAATTGTTCTAAAACAAACTTTGAGCAAAATATTTATTATTTTTATTGTTTGTTTTTCCGAAAAAGTCGTGCATCAATAATTCTCAATCGCTCGCGTGAAATACGTTATTGGATAAATAGTATATCACATAATCTTACTTATTCTTTAACGAGAATCCTTGTGAGTTATATTGTAGTTTCTTATTAGCGTAAGATAGTATAGAGTATTTAGCGATACTCACCTTGAGTTATAATCATAGTTGATTATACGAGTGGGTTGATAATTTTTGTACTCCGGAGAAAGGTACTAAATATTATTGATCAAGAATAGTGGACGCAAATTTCGACTTGTGAAACTGAACCACTTCAAAAACCTCTTGTGTCTTTCTTTATTTTCGTTATTTCGTTTCTTGCATTTACTTTGATTAATTAATTAAGTTGATTTTAATCTATAGAATCAAATAATTAATTACATATCATATAAATCGAAAAAGTGGGGCTAGTTTTTAATACTTAATTCACCCCCCTCCTTCGTCTTCGATCAATAAACTCTACAGTATGGTCGAGCACGAGGGAGGATGAGGGCTTGAGGGCGAAGGTGGCTACCTTATTTAGGCTGGCAGATGAGGATGTTAGACCATCATTTTATAGGAGTGATGGTTGTTCGACTCAGAAGTTGAGGGAAAATGTGGAGTCGGGTCCCCATGATGAGTCGTTGAGGGCGTACTTGATGATGTTGGTTCGACAAACATTTTTTCACGAACAAGTCTAGTGATAGGGTAGTCAACCGGATGTTGCATTTGTTTGATGAGTTAAATAGTTTTGGTGAGTATGCTTGGGGGGCCGCGACATTGGCGTACTTGTACCAACAATCGGGTATGGCGTCGCGGAAAAGGGCTCGTGGTCTTAGCGGTTGTTTGTCGTTGCTTCAGGCTTGGATATATGAGTACTTTCCCCATTTTCGACCTCATGCTGGATACTATGTTGAGGGTAGACCACTAGTGGAGGCTTGATCATGGGTTCCTAGGTTTAAGAGGGATGAAAAGATTCTAGATTAGCACCGTCAGAGGTTAGACATGCTTAGTGCGGAGCAATTCCGTTGGAACCCTTAGGGTGTTGGTCCACATCGGGCTTGTAGGACATCGCTTTACTCGGGTTTGATTAGATTTCTTGATGTAGTAGAGCCATACCAGCCTGCCCGATATCTGCGGCAGTTTGGGTATTGTCAGACTATCCCGATGCCTATGATTACCCCAGATTTTGAGCATCGTTCGACTTTACCAAAGTCGGGTTATATGGTGTACTTTGGAGATTTTCTTGATGCGTAGTGAGGGCTCACAGAGGCTCGGATATTTCTGAGAGACCGTTCACATCCAGTCGTGATGTTGTGTTGGACCAATTTGATAGTTTTGATAATGACATGTGTTTACGTAATAATATGTTTTACTCGATATATCATATGCGTGTAATTGTGTGCTTTAGTCTTATTATAGCTAGCAACAATTATGAGAAGAAAGATCAAAGTTAGACATAACTTTGATTAAATCTGTGAGACAAAGTTATACCAACTTCAGGAATAACTTTGGAAGTGAACTTGGAAGTTATAGCTAACCAGGCATAACTTTAAGGAAAATCGCTTCAAACAAGATCTACATAAATCTACACAAGACTCGAGATGGAGGGTCTTTGTGATCAAGATGAAGAGATGATCCGTATACTGAAGATCTTTGTGAAGATTAGATAGTATAGGTCGTCATTCGGTAACTATTCCATTCGAGAGATTTTATGTTCAAAAGTTATAGCTTTAGCCTATGATTTTGAATGATAAAATATTGATGCATGATTTTGGAAATAAAATGTTTTGAAATGTTTTCAAAAGTGAAAGAGTTTTATTTTTATATTTATCAATTATTTTAATAGAGAATATATTTATGAGATTCTATTGGTTAGTAATACAACTTATGGGTTGTCATGCTACCTAGGGTTTCTAATATATTCTATCTCAATTTGTTGTTAACCTAATTAGCCCACCTAGTGTTTGAGCCATCTAGGGTTTCGTGGAAACCTAGTATTGTGCCTCCTAGGGTTGCGTGCCTCCTAGGGTTTCGTGAGCTAGATGAATCCGGCCTCCATAGGTTTGTTTCCTTAGTTTACCTAATCTAGGATTCTACTATATCTTTACAACAATATTTTGAGATATCAAGATAAATATATTTCTATAAGATAAACCAAATAATATTTTGAGATAAAGATATTTCTATAAGATAAACCAAATAATATTTTGAGATAAAGATATTTCTATAAGATTAGCAAATATTATTTTTTGATAAGATAAGTATCTTTATTAAATATTATGCTAGGGTTTTAGATCTACTATGATTCTTCTTCTATAAATACTCATTCACATACTACTCTTTAAAAGACACGACTATACACGAAATACACTACATTCACACGGCATCTATTTTACTTGTGTTGATTTTCCAAAATCGTTTTAAAGCAAACCTTTGAGCAAATATTTATTATTTTTAGAGTTTGTTTTTAAAAGAGTCGTGCATCAATTATTATCAATCGCTTGAGTGAAATACGTTATTGGATAATAGTATATCATTATAAGCTTACAATTCTTTAACGGGAATTTGTGTGAGTTATATTGTACTTTCTTATTAGCGTAAGATAGTATAGAGTATTTAGCGATACTCACCTTGAGTTATAATCATAGTGTTGATTATACGTCCTAAAAATTATTAATCGAGAATAGTGGACGTAGGTTTCAACGTGTGAAACTGAACCACTTCAAAAATCGTGTGCCTCTCTCTTATCTCTTTACTTTTCGTTATTTCGTTATTCGCGCTTACTTTGATTAATTAATTAGTTGATTTTAATTCATAAGATCAAATAATTAATTACATATCATATAAATCGAAAAAGTGGGGCTAGTTTTAATACTCAATTCACCCCCCCCCCCCCCTCTTTCGTATTCGATCAATAGACTCTACA
>JAIUZE010027867.1:0-12081 GCA_022085475.1 Heliosperma pusillum | reverse complement strand
GAAGGAAACCAAGTTCCTATGGAATGAAGCTTGTGAAGCCGCGTTTCAAGAGTTAAAGAAAAGGTTAACTACCGCTCCGGTGTTGACTTTGCCTGAAGAAGGTGTAGACTTTGATGTCTATTGTGATGCTTCCAAGATGGGTTTGGGTTGTGTTCTTATGCAAAGTAGGAAAGTGGAGGCTTATGCTTCAAGGCAGTTGAGAGTTCATGAAGTGAACTATCCTACTCATGATTTGGAATTGGCCGCCGTTGTTCATGCTTTGAAAGTGTGGAGACATTACCTTATTGGTGTTCATTTTCGTATCTTCACCGATCACAAAAGTTTGAAGTACATATTTACTCAAAAAGAGTTGACTATGAGACAAAGAAGGTGGTTGAAATTGGTGAACGATTATGATTTTGAGTTGTTGTACCATGAAGGGAAGGCAAATGTTGTTGCCGATGCTCTTAGTAGGAAAGCTTCTCATGCATTGAATGTTATGCGGGTATTACCCGATGATCTTTGTGCCGAGTTTCGAAAGTTGAGGTTAGAATTCGTGGAGCGTGGATTTGTTTATGTTGGTGCTATGACTGCCGAACGTGTTTTTCTCCGTGAAATCCGCAAAAGCCAAGTTGATGATCTTACCTACAAGTCTATTCAAGCCAAACTTCTTGAAGGTAAAGCTAAAGATTTCAAGTTTGAAGATAAAGGTGTTCTTCGTTTCAATGGCCGTTTGTTTGTGCCTAATGCTCTTGATTTGAGAAAGCGAGTTCTTGATGAAGCTCACCTTTCCCCTTATTCTATTCACCCCGGAGGTGATAAGATGTATAAAGATCTGAAGCTACAATTGTGGTGGCCGAATCTGAAAGTTGATGTTGTGTCTTATGTTGGAAGATGTCTTACTTGCCAACAAGTGAAGATTGAACACATGAGGCCTGGTGGATTGCTACAACCTTTGGATATTCCACTATGGAAGTGGGAATCTATTTCTATGGATTTTGTTATGGCTTTGCCGAGGACCGTTGGAGGTAAAGATGTCGTTTGGGTTGTTGTTGATCGTTTGACCAAGTGTGCTAGATTTATTCCGATCAAAGAAACTTGGAGTTTAGACCGTCTAGCGAAAGCCTATGTTGATGAGATTGTTAGATACCATGGCGTTCCTAAGGAGATCATATCCGACCGAGATCCGAGATTTTGTTCGAGATTTTGGAAGGCTTTACAAGAAGCCATGGGTAGTAAATTGTTGATGAGTACCGCATTTCATGCCGCTACCGATGGTCAGACCGAGAGGACTATTCAGACTTCAGAAAACTTTCGTAGGGCTTGTGCACTCTACTTCCAATCTAGTTGGGAAAAGAGTCTACCGTTGGTGGAGTTTTCTTACAACAACAGTTATCATGCATCGATCAAGATGGCTCCTTATGATGCTCTTTATGGAAGGAAATGTCGAAGTCCTATATGTTGGAAACAATTGAGTGATGTTCGTGACTTAGGCCCCGATGTTCTTGTTGAGACTATTGATAATGTGAAGGTCATTCGTGATAGAATGAAAGCCGCTCAAGATCGACAAAAGTCTTATGCCGATATCCGAAGAAGACCGTTAGAATTTGAAGTTGGAGATAAGGTGTTCTTGAAAGTATCTCCAATGAAGGGTGTTAAACGGTTTGGTGTTAAGGGTAAATTGAGCCCGAAATACATTGGACCCTTTGATATTGTGAAAAGGATTGGTGCCGTTGCTTACAAGTTGGATTTGCCCCCGAATTTGGTTAAGGTTCATGATGTATTCCATGTTTCTCAATTGAGAAAGTATGTTAGTGATCCAAGCCATGTCTTTCAAAAGGAAATGCCCGAGCTTGAACCGAATTTGTCCTTTGAAGAGAAGCCGATCCGCATCCTAGATCGCAAGGATAAGAAGTTGAGAAGTAAAGTGGTTCCTTTAGTGAAAATCTTGTGGAGATGTGTCAATGTCTAAGAAGAGACTTGGGAAACGAAAGCTTCTATGCGTAGTAAATATCCAAGCCTATTCGATTAAGGTATCTTTCTTTCGCTCATGTTTCGAGGGCGAAACTCTTTAAAAGGTGGGGTGATTGTAACACCCGCAAATGTACTCTATTTTTATAGTAAAAATATTTTACGGATACTTTTCAGCGAAATTTAGTTTTAGTTTAGAATTAAATTTCCCGTGTCGAATTTAGAATTTCCGATTTCGTATTTGGATTTTACGCCAGATTTCAAGTGAATCACGTCTTAAGACGTCATTGACTTTTCCTTGACTTTTTCCTCTTACTCCCTCATATACTAACCCTAGCCCTAACTTCTTCACAACTCAACATTTCCTTCTTCCTCACCAAGAAACCCCAAAACCTAACCTCCATATTCTTCCAAGCTTAGAATCGTCATAACTCTTTCAATTCTCGCTCAAATTCACGTAAGTTCGTCTTATTCTTTCCCTCTCATCTTCCTCTATCCGTATTGGTAATAAAATTACTGTCTTTCTCGCCTTTCAATTTATCCGTCTTTCTCAAAGGTGAATTATATTCATCTTTTATGATCTATTTGTAGGTGGTGACCTCCAAGATCCCGACAAAGACTACTTCTTGATTGAAGAGGACATTGACGCGGAGTGAAGACGCAAAAAGGTAACAGTGAAGGGTTACTCGATATCATTTACGTGTTTTACGTGTTTTCTATGTTAGGAATCGTATTTAGAATATGATTAGTAAGCTTAGAAATTGTGTTGATGATGATACTTGTTGTTTTTGAGAATTGATATGAGAATCGATGATTTATGATAATAGTTGATGATGGTTGAATATTGATCCTTAGTGAAATTGGTGATTTTCGTGTGATGTTGACCCCAGCCGGCTGACCGGCAGCCGGTCAGCTGACCGGCTGGGGCAGTGGCTGTATATTTTGTATGTTACGTAATATTTTGATGCATGAAATTGATCTCAGTCGGCCAACCGGCAGCCGGTCAGCCGACCGGCTGAGACACCCCTCTATTTTACTTCAAGTTTTTCATATACCCTTGGTCCCAGCCAGGTAGCCGGTAGGCGGTCCACCTGACCCGCTGGGACACAGTGCTCCTTCATGTTAGTTTTTCATATGATATTTGGTACCAGCCGGGTGGCTGATCGTGCTTGTCGCGAGCCCGATACAAAGATAAATTACACAGACTAGGCTAATAACAAATTAATGTAATTAGGGAAGTAGGGGTCGATCCTCAGGGAGATGGTGTTTCCTATAGAATGTGGAATGTCTCGCAATTGGGTTTTATCTATCGTGTTTTTTGGTTTTGGGATTATAATGTCTAAACTAACAAAAAGCATAAATGAAAACAAAATAAAAACAATTGAAGATGAATAAATGATGAATTAACAATAATGAGAAGCATCTAGGGAAGTAGGTTCACACATGTAGATTAATATATTGATGCAATTGGATATGGAACATGCAAATAATTCATTGTGAGTTCGTAAGAATGATGTGTTCATTACAATCATAGATCAGATGGTCTAGCAGGCTTTTAGGCAATTTACTAGGTCTTAATCCACCATGTCATGCTTTGTCTATTCAATTTGCGTATCTCTACCTTGGAAAGGAATTCCATACTAGTCAATGATTTTGATCAGGAATCGTCAACTATCGTTATAGTCCAAACATGCATAGACACAATGTTTTAAAAGAACAATTTCTTTTATCCAATTATCATCTTTTAATCAATCTAACATGGCTACCCTACACCGTAGAAAGGTGACTACTCACTCATGATAATGTTTATATCTAAGATGATGGTGATAATAAAAACTAGGATAGACATGTTTATTTGATTTTGACAATAATTTAAGACTCTTTATAAGGCGATAATAACGACGCTAATTGACAATCTAAGAAATGAAATTACGATTATAACAACACAAAAATGAATCTAAGATAATATGAATAGAAGATAACAATCAAATAGAAAACAATAAGGACATTAACCAAAGGATAAAATTGAAATACCTAGGTGACGATCAACGACGAAAGCGATAACAATAATAGAAATCCCTTGCATAGAATAATCGTGCCTTGAATTACAACACTTGAACCCAACAAAGTAGATTACAAAGATTGAAATTCTTATTGATCTAAACTAAGGTTTTGATGTAGAATGGACAGAAATAAACTAAGAAGTAAAGACAAAAGAAGAAAATGATCTAAACTAGAATTTCTAAACTAAAGAGAAATGTAAGAAAAGAAGAGATGTTGTGTGTGAGATGATATGAGATTGAGATGAGTTGTTTTGAGAAGAGGGGCTGGAGCATCCTTTATATTGCATTAGGGTTTCGTGGGGAAGGGGTCGAGCATTGAACATATAAGACAAAAGAAGGAAGTTGAAGCAATTTGCTCGAAGCAGCAGTGATACCCGATCGGGTACACACTTACCCGATCGGGTAAGTTGTCATCTAGAAGCTTTTGACTAACATTTCATCTCCCTTTGCTTTGATTTGACTTCCATCATCCCCCTTGACCTATTCAATCGGGTTTGTTGATAGGATTTGATGTAAACCGATGAATTCTTCCGCCTAATTGATTGATCTTCCGATAACTGCGACATCGTCTTTACCTCTTCTTTCTTTTGAATTAGTGAACCTTCTTGAAATGCTTTTCACTTGGTCAAGCTTGCTTCTTCAAATCGTCGGTTCTAGGCAAATGCTCGGGAATATAGAAAAAGGGCGTAGAAACGTCACTTTCCCTACAAAACATATTAGAACACAGGAATTCGCCTAGAAGACGATATTAGCTCATAAAATGGCTTAACAAAGCACAAATTACATACAGAACCGAGCTAAATTGGGGGTTAAAATCATACAAATATTCACTTATCAAACTCCCCCAAGCTAAACCTTTGCTTGTCCTCAAGCAAACATAACAAACAATACCAGGACAAGGTTGCAAGCATTGGCTACTACACCATCAAGAAACAAATCTCAACATAAAGCTTTGGAAACATAATGAATCATAACCCAAAAACAACGTGGGCAAGAATGATACATAAACATGGCTGAGATTTACATAACGGCGTAGCACAAAGAATTTCACTATAGAATTTCGGCTCTTGCATGATCTTTTGACAAATGGACTCTCACGGCACACTCGAACACTCATTGCATGTAAAAGGTGATTCCTTTATGTGTAAATGTTTTTGAGACACTCACCTATCTACGACTTATGAAAATGTGTCCGTAGTCTAATATGGTAAACAATTCAAAACACAAGTCAAAGATCACAATGCACATAGAAAAGAAGCCGAAAAATAGGAAGAAGGCTTTGGGAAATGGGTGAAAGGTGGACAAACAGTTATGGTCATGTGAAGGTTAGAATGAGCTAGCAACTGACCAATGAAAAAAGAATACTCAATCCAAACTTTCTTTTAACTCCCAAAAGACAAAAAACGAAGCCAGAAGTAACGGATTTGCTTATTACACACGAAACACAAGGGTAAACTCCTTCTATTGATTTGACATTTTGAGGAGATACTCACAACTTCTTCTTTTTTTTTTCTTTTTCTTTTTCCGATTTTTTTCTTTTCGATTTTTCCATTTTTTTCTTTTGAACATCACTTCTTGAATATTTTTCATTCTCCAAATTCACTTTGTCATTAAGGAACAAAATCTTCTCAAAAGAGCACCCATACACCATAGTCTAGCTACTAGCTCAAAAGGTAGGCAGTTTTTATTTGTAACTATTATATTTGTGAAACATTTGTATGAAGGGGCTTATTTTGAGGGGCAATTCAAAGTGAAAAAGGCTTCAAATCATAGTGAATCATGAATGCAATGCTTATAGAAATGAAATGAGAACCATACTTATGCGTTTTGACATGACACATATCACAAGAAGAACTACACACACCTAAATGAGACTGGGTATAGATGTACCAGTCTAAGGAGGTTCTACCTTACAATCACTACTACAAAAACAGGAAATGACAACGGTTAAAAACCGTTGTAATATTAAAAAGCGGACGTTGTTAAAGCCTCCGTTGTTAAAGGTTTTAACAACGGTTCCAATTTAATGAAAATACCGTTGTTAATAGTTTTAACAACGGTAAGAAGTCGTTGTTATTACTAGGTAACTGTTGTTAAAACGTGTGAATAATTATGGTGGGAAAGATACGAGAACGGTTCTATTAAATTAAACCGTTGTTAAAGGTATGATTAGTTTTGGTGGGAAATATTATAACAACGCTATTTTTTTTAAACCCGTTGTGAATATAGTTAATTACAACGGAGTATAATAAATAAGCCGTTGTGGAAAGTTTTAATACCAACCGGTATTCTAGAATAAACCGTTGTTAAAGGTATGATAAGTTTTGGTGGGAAATATGTTACAACGCTTTTAATGAATTTTAAAAAACCGTTGTTATTATTTTTATTATTGTTTTTGAAAAAATTGTAATTTGTTCCCCTGCCACCACTGAAAATCCTGCATAAATCAGCAGCAGTAGCAGCAGCACGCATCATAAACCAATTTCAGAAGCAGCAAAATGATATATCTATATATATATCAGAGCAATTCATGTACAGGGCAATTCATGTACATGGCAATTCATGTACAGCAGCAGCAAAATGATATATACAACCAAAATGATCTCTTTTAGAGCAATTCATACTTACAACTTGCTCTAATTAATGACTTCTACAAATTACAGTTCCCTATCTGCTTCCAAAATAATCTAAGTTCCCTTAACTCTTTGTTTGTTCAAGGACGTATTTGCCCAACAAGTCCCTTACCTCGTCTATATTGTGCTTAGTGTACTCAGGGACATGTGGCGTCTTGATTTAATACTGCGGATAAAACAAATAAAAGACATCGATCAGTAGGGTAACAACAGTATAGGCATATCATACATAATTAGCAACATCGATCATATATATATAGCAGAAAAGATATCAGCTCTAATGCAAAAAAGTAAATAATAGCTACATTAAACTACTAACTCTTTCTGGAATGCTGATATATCTTCGCCTAATAATCTCCAACATGAAACGACAAACGTAGTATCCACATTGGATGCTATCCGGCTGTTTAGGGACCTATTATGACATAATAAACGAAGAGACGAGAAGGCAATTACCAATTAGTTTAATGCGTAATTAAAAAAGACAGATGTATATGCGTAATTAGTTTAATGCACTTAATTATTAAGGTATATATTGTATTTGCGCGTACGTACCCCTGTTATCGTAATAAAAGTAGGGCCATCATCAGAATATTCTGTCGGTTGATCGCCGGTTGTGGCTCTTTTCTTCTCAAAGGCCCTTTAAAAAAGGAAAGAGGCCGAAAGTCACATAAACTTACTTAATAATAATAAATGAAACTTAATATTATGTGCCAAATCATCATCAGTACGTATTATAAACTTACTTAATAATCAACATCTTAAAGGTCTCGGATGGTTGTCCATGCAAAGAGTCCAACCAAAATACTTTCTTCGTGGTCGGATTGATCGCTGCTAGCACCCAATGTCTCCTAGAGATCGAGCGACACATCATTATTAACAAGCACAACATGCATCATAACCAAACATATAAAACTGCAATTGTATTTGGAATCGTAATATTAATTATATATTACCCGGCTTCATTATAAGGGGCAATAATGAGCTTATTGTTTTTCGCCAATTCCCCAGCAATATAATTTACACGTTCTTCATACGAAAACATCTCGATATGCATAGATAAAACATTTGGGCACATGAATCCGTATTGAGGAAGTGGATTAATATTGGTCTCGGCGGGGATCACAACCGAGTGCAAGTACCTACATGCCGGTTTTAATTCCGATATTATAAACACTATATCTTACTTAGTCAGAATATTAGAATACTGCATGATTTAATTTATTAAGAAACTTACTTCATCCAAACATATAGGTGTTGGACATCAATCTCGTCAAGGCCAGCCCAAACGGCTAGCGTATCCCAATCCAGCATTGCTTGGCGTTCTACCCCTACAATATCACTCTCGAGCGGAATAACTATTAATTGCTCGCTTGCTATGCGTCTCTCAGCCTCCTTATAAAGATCCAGCATCGCCACCGTTCGTACTTTTTCCATGTAAACGTTCCCATGATATTTAGTACCGGATAGACTCCTGACCTCTTTAAGCTTGGGGAAATGATGCGGTGTGCTACCTTTCACAACCTACATGTGGCTAACTAAATTAAGTTGCTCTTTCAATGATGAGGCGATAGTAGAACTTAAAATAGAAAGAGAGTTGATTAAATACCTCATCAAGTTGTTGTTTTGACGAGGTAGTAGAAAGATTATTGTCTATCGAGTTAGACTTATCCATGTTTTTTGTTACCTACAAAACAAAAATAAAACATATAAATTTCACTATTTATGAAGGTGATGCACAAAGACAAAAGGCGGGTTAAATTAGATGTATTTTTCTAACCCCGTCTACATTCTGTTGAATTTTACAATCACGAGCCAAGAAAATGTGGCTTTGAGGCCATTGGACAAAACCTTTAACCGCATCTGCCAGTATTACTATGTCGTCGCGGACTGTGACGGGCAGTTTACAGGTTTCATAGCCCTTCCCGACTCCCACTATCCCCACTTTTGCATGCTTCGGCAAGAGTGGTACGCCATGAACCAAGATGGTTTCCGCTGAGTCCTTGGGCTTTGGGCATACGAAAGCCCGAGCAACAATCACATTCTCTTTTAATGAAGGGTCGGCGAGACGAACAAGCCTCCGCTGTTGTGTGGCCTGAAGAATACACATTATTTACTAAATACCAAAATATAATAGATATCATAAATGATCTATATTGAGTATATAATGTAAAGTTAGTTACAAGTATTTATTGTTGGTGGGTAGGCTATTATACCTTATCGGCTTGAGGTATCAAAACCTCAGCAGCATTAGGTACCTCACCCGTCTCCTCAAGATGCGTCCCCTTTTCCGACTCATTTACCTAATAAAACAAACCAAGCAAAGGCATGGCTGCTAGAAAGAACAAATGCAGGAAAAAAAGAAGAAGTCATATTTACCTTACCGGCTTGAGGTATTAAAACCTCGGCAGCAGTAGGTACCTCAACCATCTTCTCAGCCGTCTCCTCATGTATTGGCAAGGTAGTAGTGTCTGCCTCTTGCACTACCTCACCCTTTTTAATGACATCCTCCATCATCTTCAATTCTTCTTCGGAAGGCTTGCCTCCAGAATTCATCTTCAGTATCACGGAGGCCAATAACTGAACCTGCACGCCCAAAATGTAGAATCAGCAATTTGTTAAAACAATAACATGTGAATTTTAAATGACAATAACAAATGGTATACGTACCATGTCAGCCTTCCCCTTATTTTTCTTCTTCTTGTGCGAGCTAGTTGTCCCATAATATTTCGTGACTCCGACATGTAATGGGACGCCCCTCAATCGACCTGGATGCTCGGGACGGCCGATCGCTCTAGCAAGAACGTCGTCACGACCACTCGGAGTGAATTTCCCTTCCACAACCTCATTCAGAACATTCTCCTATAATATATTAAATAAACTTAATTTAATTTTTGTTACTAAAATAAATAGATAGTTAGATATACAAGAATTGAACAATAAAGTTATTAAAAACCCGTCTTAATAAAAATAATACTTACTATGTTGGCCAAGACTTCCTGATCATATTCGTTACATGTTCGGGATCCTTTAGGCGTGTGCCCTTCTTTATAAGTTACATGCCGATTCCAGTCGGTCACACCTTTTGACACCTACACGTTAACTCAAAAATAATATATGTATACATGTATATCAAGTCCAAGTATGATTAAAAAAATCTAATATATAGATGCTACTTACGAGATTTTCTTCTATCAATCTGTAACCGCCTCGAGAACCATCATATACCCCCCGCTTCTGTGAGATGTTAGCACGATTTCTGGCGCTAACGGTCTTCAAATCATATAAAATCGCAAGTAGATGAGACAATTAGAAAATTATAGATACAAGTAGAGTTTTAGAAAAATGTAACCTGAAACTTTTAGAAAAATGTAACCTGAAACTTTTAGAAAAATGTAACCTTAAGTAGAGTTTTACAAAAATGTAAACATATGACATGGATACTTAACCTGAAACTTTTCAGTAGCTCGTTTCGCCTTATAATTATCCCATTGTTGCTGAGTGATGTGGGGGTACTTTGTCGGTGGGCTCTTATGCATCTGCCCCGTCTCCTTGTCCACATACAAGTGTAATTTGGCAAGGTCACACCTACACTGCCTTAAGACTGCCGCTGCCTTACGTAATAGATACTTATCATGGCAGTCTGGAATATCGAAAGCTTCCTGCATCATCATCATATATACTAATAAGCGGCTGTCTAATATCATACCTTTACACGAACCTTTATACGGCTTCCTGCCTTATGTAATAGTAACTTATGCAAAATAAAATGGTGTTTAGATAAAGATATTATCATACCTTTATACGTTTCAAGAGTAAGTTCTGCAATGAAGGATTTATATTCCTGAAATCATCTAAATCTATAGGCACAAACTGTTTGGTTGTAACTCCAATCCAAGTGGCTAAATGGCTAGCATTTGGACCAGTAGGAACACCTTTCACACTCCATTTTATTTCCATAGGCGTTTTTGCCGATATAGCTGCAAGGGCTGCAGAGCACTTCGAAGCACCCCTCTCACCAGGCTTATCCCCCTTATCATTGTTGTCTACTCTTTTCCGTTTTTCACCCATGATAATCCTAAGACACTAAGACCTTAAAAATAAATGAAATAGTAACGGAACAGAGTCATGCATACAGCGATTCTAAAACCCTAAGACCTTGAAATGAATGAAATAGTAACGGAACAAATAAAGAGTCATGCAGAGATTCTAAAACTCTAAAAACTTAGAAAGGAATGAAACTACATGATAAAGAGAACAATAAATAGAAAATGAAAACAAAAAGATGAACTTCAAACTTAAAACCCTAAAGACGAAACACAAAAATTACCTGATAAAGAAAATGAGAACAGGGTGATGATAAAGAGAACAGGATGATGATCACGAGTACGAGGAGGATGATGATGATACTAAACAAAAAGATTTGGGTTGTAAACGAGGATGATTGTAAACGAGGAGGATGATGATGATAATGTACGTGTGTAAAATTTACTCTATAGGATTGTAAATTATTTTTTATTAAGAGAAACTAAAGGGTTTATTAAGAGAAACTATTGACAACGGTTATCCTACAAACCACCGTTGTTATAGAGTAATAACAACGGTTAAATAACACCCGTTGTAGAAAGTAATAACACTAAGACAACGGTTTATTTATTATAAACCGTTGTTGAAAGTAATAACAACGGTGAATTTCTTAAACACCGTTTTTATAGATTATGTATATTTTTTTTAATTTTTCAGATACGCGCGCGCGGTATTAAAATTTGAGGCACGAAATAAACTCATTAACTTTGCTCTAAATTAATTTAGTTAACTTTGCTCTAAATTTAATTGAATTTATTTTACTTTGCTCTAAATTTTATATTATAGGCGTAAGTTACGTTTAATTATTAGCTCGGATCGGGTTTGGCCTGGGAATCAATTCCAATCGGGTTAGATTCGGCGGGTTTGTAATTAATAACTTTATCGATCGGGTTAGTTATTAATTATTTTTAGTTTTTGGTTCAATTACCTCGAATCGGGGCATTTTCTTTTTAATTAAGGAACTGGTTATTATAATTATCATGCATCACTAGTTAACCTGAAACTAATCGATCGGGTGGCCAGGCCAGCAGTTACGGATCGGGCAATCCACTTTCTAGATCAGAGCAAGCGTAGCTACGTACTTCAATTCGGGTCGATCGCTTTTGGGCCGGGTCGGGGGCACGTGTCATTATTAATTACCTCGTATATATATATATGTACTACTTATTGCAATAATATTGATGATAATTAATATAATATTGATGATGATATATATATATATAATATATAATTAAATGATGATGACTTCCGGATCATTAATTAACGACGCTCGTACTACAATTTGCAATAATAACAGATTCATCAATGCACATACATGCAATTCAAGTAAGTATTATATATACACGTAC
>JAIUZE010027866.1:0-16871 GCA_022085475.1 Heliosperma pusillum | reverse complement strand
AAACAAGGGTCCACTTCAAAACGATCATAACTAGCGTTCTAGACAAGCAAATGCAGAAATTCTAAATGGAGGTGATAGCTTATCCTCTTACGGTTCCAACGGGATGTCACACGTCTAAAACAAGCAAGTAACGAAGGAGATATGTTCATTTTACGAAAAGGGGTCAGTGCAGGAAAACTGCAGTCGGCTGCGCGTAACGCAGCCAGCGCCACCACGACGCAGCCTGCGTTCCACGAAGCAGCCAGCGTCCCACGACGCAGCCTGCGTCCCACACGGGATTCAGGCACGATCAAATCCCAACAAGTTATCAACCACAAAAATCCTCATTTATCATCACAAACCATCAATTCTCATATCAATTAACAACTAACAACATCCATAAACAACAACACAAGTCCTAAGCATACTAACCATAATCTAAATACAATTACTAGCCTAGAAAACACATAAAACACGTAAATGATATCGAGTAACCCTTCACCGTTACCTTTATGCGTCTTTAAACGATTTCTAAACCTTCCTAGTCTCCACCTACAATTAGATATAATAAAAGATGAAAATAATTCACCTTTGAGAAAGACGGATAAATTGGAAAGCGAGAAAGACGATAATTTTATTACCAATACGAATAGAGGAAGATGAGAGGGGAAGAATAAGACGAACTTACGTGAATTTGAGCGAGTAACGAAGGAGTAGCGACGAATCTAAGACGGATCAAAAATGGAGGCAAGGTTTTATGGGTTTTCTTAGAGAAGAAGTAAGAGTTGAGTTGAGTTGTGTTTGTGTGAGGGAGTTAGGGTTTAGGAGGGAGTATATGAGGGAAAAAGTCAACGAAAGTCAAATACGACTTAAGACGGGATTTACCTGAAATCTCGCGAAACATCCAAATACGAACTCGGAAATTCTAAATTCGACTCGGAAAATTAAATTCCAAATTAAAACTAAAATTCGCTGAAAAGTATACGTAAAATATTTTCACTATAAAAATAGGGTACATTTCCGGGTGTTACAACAGCCACCACAACCTTCTTCTCCTCTTGCCGCCTCCTATTCCTCGCACCACACCGCCTCCTATCCACCAAGCTCCTCACCGCCTCCTTCCTCTTCATTTTGTTTAGATCTGAAAAACACGGTGTTGTTTTTATCGGTGGTGGTGAAGGCAATGGTGTCGGTGGTGGTGGAGGGAGTCAGAGGAGGGTCGTGGGGTGGTGAAGAGGAGGAGGGGAGGAGGTCTCCGGCGACGTCATGTGTAATGACGGTGAAGGTGGTGGTGTTAGCATTCCTCTCATTCCTCTTTTTTTTAAATCTATGGTTATTTATATATAGTATGAGTTTTAATTTATTTATTTTTTAGATCTGTTTTTTTTTTTTTAGTTAATTTTAAACTTAGATCTATTAAAAAAAAGTAGATTTTTGAAAAGATAATGGTATTATCATATTTTCATATTTCGTGGTGTGTTTCCCTAAAGTTTCACATAGACTGAAGTTACATTGAAGTTAAACATTTTTTGACTGAAGTTACACATTTTTTTACTGAAGTTACACATTTCTTTTTTTTTGTTTTTTGTTTTTTTTTTCAAATTTGTTGAGTTTTTATTTATTTGTTTTAGATCTCGTTTTTTTTTATGGTGTTTTTATTTCCAGATCTAAAGTTACACTATTTTACACTAAAGTTACACAATTATGAGTTATATAACGGAAGTTACATGGTTAAAGACTGAAGTTACATAGGTTTGGACTGAAGTTACATAGTTTTGGACTGAAGTTACATAGGTTTGGACTGAAATTACACTAGGAAAGATTAAAGCATAAAGTTATACTATAAATGACTAAAGTTACACAAATAATAATTGAAGTTTCTCTTATAAAGGATAATGCTATCTCATAAAAATGCTAAAATTAAATCAAATATTGGGTTAAAGTTACACAAATAAGGGTTAGAGTTACACTCGTAATGACTGAAGTTACATTTATAAAAAGGCTAAAATCACATAAACTTGTCTTGAAGTTTCATAAATTTAAATTTATGTAGTCGAAATTAAATTTTAGTTTGAAGTTACAACAATAATGCTTGAAGTGACACTCGTAATGACTGAAGTTACACTCATAAAAAGGCTAAAATCACATAAACTTGTCTTCAAGTTTCATAAATTCAAATTTATGTCGTCGAAATCACATTTTAGTTTGAAGTTACAAAAATAATGGTTGAAGTTACACTTGTAATGACTGAAGTTACACTCATAAAAAGGCTAAAATCACATAAACTTGTCTTGAAGTTTCATAAATTCAAATTTATGAAGTCGAAATCAAATTTTCGTTTGAAGTTACAAAAATAATGCTTGAAGTGACACTCGTAATGACTAAAGTTACACTCATAAAAAGGCTAAAATCACATAAACTTGTCTTGAATTTTCATAAATTCAAATTTATGTAGTCGAAATCACATTTTAGTTTGAAGTTACATAAATAATGGTTGAAGTGACACTCGTAATGACTGAAGTTACACTCATAAAAAGGTTAAAATCACATAAACTTGTCTTGAAGTTTCATAAATTCAAATTTATGTAGTCGAAATCACATTTTAGTTTGAAGTTACATAAATAATGGTTGAAGTGACACTCGCAATGACTGAAGTTACACTCATAAAAAGTCTAAAATCACATAAACTTGTCTTGAAGTTTCATAAATTCAAATTTATATAGTCGAAATCACATTTTAGTTTGAAGTTACACAAATATGGGCTGAAGTTACACTCACAAATCTCAGAAATTCAAAAATGCTCAAAAGTGATTAACTAAAGGCTAGAGAGAGAAAGTTAATTA
This sequence comes from Heliosperma pusillum, assembly GCA_022085475.1. Taxonomy (NCBI): domain Eukaryota; kingdom Viridiplantae; phylum Streptophyta; class Magnoliopsida; order Caryophyllales; family Caryophyllaceae; genus Heliosperma; species Heliosperma pusillum. The sequence continues at coordinate 14,049 of JAIUZE010027866.1, read as the reverse complement.
ATTAGTGCATAGGTAATTGATTAGTGTTAAGTGTGTTTTTGTCTCTACAATCTCATCCATCCATCTCCCTCATCCAATGGCTAGGATGAGGACTCATGGACTCAAAAAAAAGGGTGGACTCACAAGAACCTATCTCTCACTCTATATATATATATATATATATATATATATATATATATATATATATATATAATCGGGTTCCTGTGCGAACTAAAAGTTCGGTGCGAACTGTACGAACTCAACAATGACCATCAGATCAAATCATATAAAAGGGCTCATATGAAAACCCAAACACATTATCTCTCCTATACCTTCCTGTAAACCCCAACTCCATTAATCCATCAATGCTTATCTATTCTCATCGTCATGTCGCCGGAGCTCCAGCATCAAAGTCGCCGGTGCGCCACCCCAACTCCATTGTTCCCGGCGATTCACACCTTCCTATCTTCATCTGTTTACTTTTTTTTTTTTCATCTTCGCTGCCGGCCATCTCCATCATAAATGGAGTCAGATTGCCGTCGTTATCCCCGGAGCACCATCCATGTCGGTGAATCACCAACAATAGGCACGAAATCCGGCGACCACCCTGACGCCGCCAATGATGTCTCCGATCAACTTTCACTTTGTCATTTCTTCAACCTTCTTTAGTAGATCCGATCCCCTTTGCCTATGATGAACTATGAGAACATCGACGAAGACCACTTTCGGCTCTAAACTTTCTGATTTTGCCGGAGCAGCTAGTCTTTTTGAATTGTGACGGGATTGAGCGTCGGATTTGGGCTGCTGCTAGTCACCGGTATAGTTTGTGGTGACGACAATGGCCGGTTCCTCGCCAACGTCGTGGTTGTGGTATGAGATTTCACCGGTGTGATCTGGGTGGCAGTGGCGGTGGTGGTGCTGGGTGGCAGTGGTAGCGGTGTTGGCGGCGATGAGAGATGCGTGGTTAGTGGTGTTGAATACTGGAAGGGTTTGGGCCGTGGGGTGAGGCATGGTGGTGGCGACTTGAGTGGTGACGACTAGTGGTTGTCGGCTGAAGTCGAGGGGTCGTGGGTGGGGTTGGTTGTGGTGCTTTGTATATATTTTTGTTTGTTGTAAGTGTATGTAACTATGTAACTATGTAGTGTTATTTATTTAGATACATAAAGTGTGTCACCAGATACACGAGGAAATACTACAGGATACACAAATTGATTGCATATCTAAAGTACTAATCTGCGTACGTAGTGTAGTAATATGTGTAAACAATTAGCTTGTACGCTAGAGTACCAATTTCTTATAACATGCCGTCTAATTTAGCTTAAAACCTTCCACGTCTTAAATTTAGGTTACTCGTCCCCGTCGTTTGATCACATTAAGTTACTAGATAAATTCTTTTAAGTTGTTATATACATATCTTTAGCTATTTAGATACATTTGTTTAACTTGCTAGACACGCCCCTCTAATTAAGTGGATACGCTTCTTTAAATTGTTAGATACATACCTTTAACTATTTAGATACACTCGTTTAAGTTGCTAGCTACATCCCTCTAGCTAGGTGGATACACGCCAGTAAGTTGGTAGATACATATGTTTAGCTATTTAGATACACTTGTTTAAATTGCTAGATACATCTCTCTAACTAGCTAAATACACTTCGCTAACTTGCTAAATAATTATCTTTAGTTGTTTAAATATACTCGTTTAAATTTCTAGATACATCATTCTAACTAGGTGGATACATAAATTTAGGATACTCGTCCCCTTCGTTTGATCACATTAAGTTGTTAGATACATACTTTTAGCTACATAGATACACTCGTTTAACTAGGTAAATACACTTCTCTAAGGTGGTATGTATACCCGTCCTATTATAATCTCATACTCCCTCCGAAATGGATTTTGGGAATTATAAGTTATATACATAAAAACGCTTGTGCTACTTGCTTAGTATGAATAATACTAATTTTAAACATAAATACCAGTGATACGATATATTTAGAAGTCATTTTTATCACATATCTTTTCCCGCTATACAAATTTATATACTAAATAACCCAATTACTATAATTATTTAAATATTATGGTTCAACCCATGCATAGCTTGCTAGATACATTTTTTTTAGCATGTTACATACAATTCTTTAAGTTACTAAATACATATCTTCAACTTGCTACATACTTCCCTTTAAATTACTAGATACATACCTTTAGTTAGCTAGATACACTCTTAAAATTTACTAGATACATACCTTTAGTTAGTTAGATACATTCCTGTAAATTATTAGATACATACATTTAATTAGCTAGATACATTCCTCTCAGTTGCTAGATACACTTCTTTAGGTTGCTAGATACACTCATTTAAGTTGCTAAATAAATTTCTCTAGGTTGCTAGATACACTTTTGTAAGTGGCCAGATACGCTCCTCTAAGTTCCTAGATACATTTCTGTAGGTTTGCTAGATACACTAATCTAAGTTGCTAGATATATAAATTTAGCTTGTTAGGTACACTCCTATAAGTTACTAGATACATATATTTAGCTTGTTAGGTAGACTCATCTTAGCTACTTTATACATTTCTTCAGATTATTAGATAAACTCATTTAAGTTATTAGACACGTGTTTAGCATGATAGATACATAGCTTTGGTTTATTAAATACACTCTTTTACGTTGGTAGATACAAAAATAATGAATGATGGTTGTAACTTATAAGTAGAAGAGATTAGTGAAATCTTATATTGGTGGCCATACAAAAATAATGAATTAGGCAAACCCGCCATGATTTTATTTAGCTAGATACACTCATTTATCTTGCTAGATACACGTCTCTGACATGCTAGATACACTCTTACGATACTTTCAAAGCCACCATGACAATTAATATATATTGCTTCTTTATTTTTTTAATCACTATATATCCTTATCTTTCAACTTCGTATCATTGTTTGTAGTCTAAATAACGACATTAAATTTTGTATCATTTCCCTAAACTACATTTAAATTAAGGAACTAGATAATATGAGCTAGCCTGTAGCTATTGACAACTTCATAAATCAGATGTAAGAACACAAGATTATTATACCCGAGAAAAGCTTAAAATTCATCTGAAGAAGGTACATATTTTGCTTGAAAATGATGTAAATCACAAATATACAATATCATTTTGGTCAAGAAAAAGAATGGCACATATGGCAGCCTTTACTTGTACAATTCAAAACCAACCAATAATTATCTACTCCTATATTTGTATATGTATCAAGACGCCAAAATCACCGCATTTTCAACCATTAGATATCTTTTTTATTGATCCAACAGATCACTGTAAAATCGTCAATTAATACTTCTTCTCCTGATACACCACCTTTTGCTCCGACCACCACCATATATCGCTAGCGTACCGCCTTGCTAGCCTGACAATCGTCACAAACTACCATTCTCATCCCCACCACCACTCACCCCATATGCCTGCAGTCAAATACCATGAAAAAATTGTAACTTGACCCACGTCAAACCCACAATTAACCAGCAGCAGCGAGCCTTAGCTTCACACCACCGAGCATTTCTTCGCAAAAAAAAACATAAAAAAGGGCAAACAATAATCTGTGCCAACATCAATTTCAACATAATTAACCAATTACCCAATTCATATAATCAAATTAGAAATTAGGAAAATCCAATCTAAAAGCTGTAAAATTAAATTGATTATACTACTTAATTAAAGCGGTTAAATATTAAAAAAAAATACAAAAAATTAAGAAGAAAGAGTAGACCTACAAACCTGTAAAAGAGGAAGAGTGATGAAAGAAGAAAAGAGGAAGTCATTGAAGAGAGGGGGTCAAAGTTATAATTCAGAGATTTAGGGAAATTCACTCATGAGGTCTTAAATCAATTTTTTGAATTACTAACAAATATGTGACGGGGCTTGTCAATGGCGGCGACTTTCGCCGGTAATCGGCCAACATCGTCAGACTTCAGGTGGTTGGTATTCTGGAGTTTGAGGAGAAAAGAGAGGGGAAGGAGTACTGATAGCATAGTAATGAAACACCATTGCTAACTAAAGGTAAATTTTGTTGCTAGATATTAGCGTGTGATTGAGAGAGTTGGGGTGTTGATTTTTTTTCTTTTAAGTAAGTTCGTACAGTTCGTACGGAACTTAAGTTCGCACGGGATCCCGCCCCTATATATGTATATATATATATATATAAAAAGAATTGGGCTCCTGTGCGAACTAATAGTTCAGTGCGAACCGTACGAAATCCATGAGAACCCTTGGATTAGACAAAACAGATGGTCAAGATTATACGCCAACCTTTCTTATCTATACCCCCTATTTCATTACTGTATGGCATAACCCACCATCACCTGAAAATTATCTCACTCCCAACCCAAAAAATCCAGCATCGGAGCTCCGACTAGATCGCCGTCGGATATGTGCTCGTCGGCCGGACCACCATTTTGTATTCTGCCGGAAGTTCGACGAAGTTACTTTGCTCCCTTTTCTTTCTATTTACCCACTTATCAGAAATCGTCGGAGATCCGGCACCACCTCATGCTCCCTCAATCGACCAGACATCGGCGAACCTCCGGCGACCAACCTAGATGTCATGGACTCACAGTTGAGCACCTGCACAATCAATCGAATCCCAAATAGTAGATATGTTTCCTCGCTTTACGGTGGTCCAGACGTCGGATAACCTACGACCAAATGGCGGTCCGAAAACTTAGGTACTCCAAAACGGTGTTGTTCTGGTGTCGTAACAATCATCGGTAACATCACGACGTTCGTCTTTGCTCATGTAATTTGATGTATATTACGTCGCTGAGGACAACTAGTTTTGTGCTCGCTTAATAAGATGGTGCGTGGTGGGGCCAGTCCAGCGACGGCCACGGCGTCGACGGTGGTGTAATGGTCGTAGGGTTACTATGATGTGTGTGTATCTGGACATGAAATACGAGTCCATGTCCACAAATGACTACTCACAGTTTTGGTATCTAGTGTACTGCTGTGTATTTGGCTTCTTACTAGGTATATCTAGGTTCAATATGGAATGCAATGTCCACTAAACAAAACAAAATCTATTTTATTTTGTATTCTTTCAATTGTAAAGTTCAATATGGGATGCAAACAAATGTCTACTAAACAAGAGAAAAATCTATTTTATTTTGTTTTCTTCTCATTGTAAAACTGAAGGGATTGATAACATAATTACATAGATAGGTTGTTAGATACTAGATACATACGTTTAGCTTGTGAGATACACTCGTCTAAGTCGCTAGATACATTTCTTTAGGTTACTAGATACATTCCTTTAAGTTACTAGATATATACGTTTAGCTTGTGAGATACACTCGTCTAAGTCGCTAGATACATTTCTTTAGGTTACTAGATACATTCCTTTAAGTTACTAGATACATACGTTTAGCTTGTGAGATACACTCGTCTAAGTCGCTAGATACATTTCTTTAGGTTACTAGATACATTCCTTTAAGTTACTAGATACATACGTTTAGCTTCTGAGATACACTCGTCTAAGTCACTAGATACATTTCTTTAGGTTACTAGATACATTCCTTTGAGTTACTAGATACATACGTTTAGCTTGTGAGATACACTCGTCTAAGTCGCTAGATACATTTCTTTAGGTTACTAGATACATTCATTTAAGTTGCTAGATACATACATTTAGTTTGTTAGATACACTCGTCTAAGTCGCTAGATACATTTCTTTAGGTTGCTAGATACATTCCTTTAAGTTACTAGATACATACGTTTAGCTTGTGAGATACACTCGTCTAAGTCGCTAGATACATTTCTTTAGGTTACTAGATACATTCCTTTGAGTTACTAGATACATACGTTTAGCTGGTGAGATACACTCATCTAAGTCGCTAGATACATTTCTTTAGGCTACTAGATACATTCATTTAGGTTGATAGATACATACATTTAGTTTGTTAGATACACTCGTCTAAGTCGCTAGATACATTTCTTTAGGTTGCATTTAGGTTGATAGATACATACATTTAGTTTGTTAGATACACTCGTCTAAGTCGCTAGATACATAACCATAAAGTATACACATAACCATAAAGTTAATATAATAACTAAAGACTGGCTCAGAAGATCAGATTTGTTCAAATTTAACGTCTTTACAAACTCCACAATCTTCGTAAAAAATAGGAGATTCTTTGGTTTAAATGTAGCCACTTCAAATAATATGAGCAATATTGTAGTATTGTTTTCACCAGAACAGCATGACCATCAAAGAGAAGGAACATGAGATAACCACCAACATTCCTAAACCACCAACAGGAGAGCCCTTTTATCAAATCATACCTCAAACCCACATCAAACATACAAACAACCATCAACATTCCTAAACCACCGTTGTTTTTTAAATTTCCAGATCTACTAACCTCCAATATAAGGATGAAACATATATTCCCTCGCCGTCAATGGTCACCCTTCTCTCCAGAAATGGATCAATTATGTGAGGTTGGCGTCGCCGGAATAGTAGGTTGGACGACAAAAAAATCGGTTGCTGCTGGTGTTCGTCGGTGGTCCAATTAGCTATGGCGGTGGAAAGGGAAGGAAAAATGGAGGACGTGGTGACCGAAGATACGCGCCAAAGAAGGAAATGCGTTGCCACTGGTCGTCGGTGGATCGCCGGCGTTGTTTGATCTCGTCGGCGGCGGCTGCAGCAAGTAAGGATGAGTGAGGAGAGAGGAGAGAGGAGAGTAGAGAGAGGTCCAGGTGGGGTACGTGGGTAGGGAATATGAAAGAAAAGGGTGAAGTTTGAAATTGTTAAGTTTTGCGAAGTTTGACTAACAGCGCATATCAGCTTGGTTCGTACGGTTCGTATTGAACTTTAGTTCGCACGGGATCCCGCCCCTATATATATATATATAAGTCTATTTCGTTATTGTCTCATGATGTTCACTTCCTCGGGCAACCGATATGGTAGCGCCCTTATTTACCAATGAGGGTCTTGCCGAAGCCTCCTTGGGAAATGGAGGTCTTACGTAGCCTTTCCTCCGAAATCAAACCGATGGAAATACGCCAGCATAGCAACCAACATACACCCGCTGACAATCGACTTCCCACTTTGTTTGGAGACCCTAATTGACACGCGTCGTTTTGATGTGTCAAACAATATTTATAATAAGACTTAGCACGGCAAGTCAAGGTCGGTCCACAGGGACGGTGGGTATTCGATATGCAAAGTCTAAGCTAGTTATGTAAAAGGGGTGTCACTACATGTAAATGGATTTGAAACTAATCTAAGAACATGGACTAAATAAAAATAAATAGGAAAGAAATGCTAGAATAAGATAATTAAATAACAAGCAATAAAAGGAAAGTTTAGGATCGGTGGGTTCAAATGGGTAATTAGGGTTTTAGTGAGTCGGGATCATAGTCAATGGGTAGTCAAACTTGGGCGCGGTGGATTGAGGCTCTCGATCATACAATCCCTCCCATATACCGAACCAAGCTAGCTCTCGCGTACACAAGGTCGATATACCAACTATACGCAAATCAAATTATATTTCGAGGCTCTCATTCTTACGGAAATGTAAAACAAATATGAATTATGCAAGTTTGTCAAGCAAGCATTTCATCAAACATGTGGTATGCATAAGATGGAAGAAATACAATTAATCAATAAAATCAACCCGACAAACAAAGATTAACCCTCATTAAAGCTCATTATCCCCCACTAATCCTAGTCTAATCACTACTCACTACTTAACATGAGAAATTAAGACAAGACATAAAAAACTAAAACAAATCAAGCAAGTAGTGAAATAAAGTAAAAATAACAAGAGAATAAAAGGTATTAAGAAAGTTACCAACTAAAAGGAATGATATTAACATAAATAAAGAGAAAATATTGAATAAAGGAGAAGACTTTGTCACCAATCTTCACAAATAACCCCAATAAATCCGATTACAAGAATAGATCTATAGCTAATTAAGTAGGAATTTGAAGAATGATTAAACTAATTAAAGGACTAATCTAATCTAATCTTAATAATCTGAGCCTAGGGTTTAATGCCCTCTAATTACATAAGAGGGGGTATATATAGATTTACAAAAGAGGAGAGACGGGCTTTGGAAGATAAATGGGCCTCGGTGAAGTCATGGGCTTGACAGGGTAAGTCACGATCGTGACAAGGCAAGTCCCGACCGTGACAAGCCAGTCACGCTCGTGAGTTCATTGTCACGCCTGTGACAGCCTTGTCACGCGCGTAACGTGCCTAGCTCGAGAAGCTTCGCCTTTGTGATGTCTCTCACGATCGTGAGTTCTATGTCACGCCCGCGACGTGCCTTTCCTTTATTGCTCACACTAGTGACTTCAATAATCCTTCTCGGTTAGTCTTGCCTTGACTCGGAATGGCTTTGGCACGCCAAGTAGGGGCCCCAAAGGTGTGTAGGAACGTCTACGGTATGACGTGGGCCCTCTATGTGGTTTATCATCCTCTTGGTCAACCAAAATGAGGTAGAATCCGCCTCAAGTGACTGTTTACCTACAAAACCAAGATAATAGCAAGAAAAGTGCTAGAGGAAGATAAAACGTAGAAAACCGCTCCTAGGGAGCGCCAAAGGCAAGCGAAATAGGATAAATAAAGGCGGAAAAATAGGGTGAAATGATACTATATCACTAATACTATTAACTATATCCCGGAAGACATAGGCAGCTCAGTCGTAAGTGGGGATTCTCTCGACATTTGCAACAGCCTTAACAAACTTCAAATCAAGTGTTTTATTCGAATTTGGTGCCACAAAAATCGACATGCTAAACATTACAAACATTTTCTTAAACTCATCTCCGGACTCAGTACACTCCATCAGTGTTTCAAACACACGTCTCAAAAAAAATAGATCAGAACTTTTATTCACGCCGAACTTCAACCTCCGTTCATTTTTCAGTTTGATGTCTGTCACAACAGTGGTGTTACACGTTTGTGCAAGCTTGATCTCATTTCCCACTAGAGGTAGGTGAAAGATGTCATGGGCATCATCTTTAGTCATTATAAACTCCATCTTTCTTGTTTTAAAAATGTTGCAAGTATGGTCGAATACCTCAGCCTGCCGACACTTAGTCTGAAGTGGTTTTGTCTTTTTTTTTGTTCACCTCACCCTGCTCTAAAACTGAGTTTGGTACCACCATGTTCTTCTTGTCATCACCTTTGTTTTTCTTTTTATTTGCACACTTCAACTTCTGCGTTGATGTTTCTTCAGCATCAACATTTTCTTCTAGCGGCCTCTTTTTCCCGTTAGTTTTTTTTGGTTTACTGATAAGTTTTGTCTGCTTTATGCCTAATGTTTTTCACTCTCATCGCTTGTTTCTAGAGGCCTCTTTTTGTTTTTACTTGTTAACTTCATAATTTTTTGTTATTTAATAATGTGATACACGGATTGGTGATCCTTGTCGAACTGTGGTACACGGGGAACCACGGAGGGGCGCACTTGGATGGACAAGCGTAGAAATACGCATTTGTGGAGTCGCCACCAATTTTTATGGAAAACCTGAACCGTTCGAATAATTTATGCCATGTCAAGACACAAAGTTATGACATCAACACTAAGAACTCGTTACCTCTAGCATTCTATGTCTAGAATGACTGTCGTGGATGCCAATGAACACGGATTTCACATAGTTCTGGCGTAAGGGGTAAGGGTACGTATTAGGAAGCTCTTTAATCGAACACCTAATCCCGCCCGCCTCGATAACGGCCTCTACTAATGATTAGGGAAATCGTTCGCATTTGGTACGTTATCGATTATATGCATGCAATGCAACATCCAACATTTTGGTCCTATCATGTGAATTTGACTATGTCGATGAACATGTAATTAGCACTCAATTATGTCGAAATTGGGAGTTTAGGATGAATTATATACGAAAGGCAAGGAAATCATACAATTACAATGACTAAATAAGATTACAATGGATTACAAAGGGAAACGGGATCTACGTCAGAAATATACTCAAAACGGAGATTTGAAGAAAAGAAAAAGGTTTGAAAAACTAAAATACAGATTACGACCGATAATATGACTAATAGTTAATTAATTACGTGATTAAAACTACGTTCAGGTGAAAATAGAAGTTCAGGGACAGAAATCAACCCAGAACAGGCGCAGCAACAGCTGCGTCCTCTGGAAGAGGCGCATGGCCTGTTGCGTCTGTTCTCGAGTTGAATTCTGACTGTGAAGTCAGAATCGCGAGCAGTTAATGTTGTTTTGTATATTTACGATGGATTATTGACCTATGACTTGAGTAGAAGTGATTTAACATATTAATTACTACAATTTATATCAACAATGAATCCAGAGATTTGATATGAACGAATCGAACCTCTAAAACCCAAATTTGATTCAAAGACGAAAACCTGCTTATATTGAATTATTAGGGTTCTAAGTCAAGAACAAAACGATTTATTAAAGATAAAATATCATTTATGTACGAAGAAAAGAGAAAATAAGAAAAGGAAAATAAAGACGTAGAACCAGAGGAAGAAGAAGAAGAAGAGTAGGAGCTGACAGCCTCTAGAAGAAGCGCAGCAGGTGCTGCGACTCTTCGAAGAGGCGCATATGCTTCTGCGTTTCTTCTCGACGTCTAATGACTACTAAAAGATTTTGTTAAAGAAAGGTTTTACTTTGAAATCGGTTTTGAATTGAACTCTGACATAGATATTACATTAATTGAACTAATAAAATAAATACAATACGAAAGATGGGATTTACACCCTTAGACATACATGTTGACTAAACGAGATATTAACTAAGTTAACGTTTTAGCAACGGGTCGACTCGAATGTATGCAGAAAGTACCATCGTTAGAGGTCTAAAATTGATTGACTTATTGTGTAGTGATCAAATTGGTCGGTCAATGCAAACGTGACGAGTACCCAAAAAGATCTGAGCTCACGTGGTCGATTGATCAAGCACGTAGATATCGAAAAGCTTAGAGTAAGGTCTAGAATGCAAAGAGAGTAGAGAAGGGACGGAACACTCGCGTGCCTTATAAGTGAGAACGGAGCTTTCCTTTTATAGAAAAAAAATACAAAGAATTCAAGAACAACTCAAAATTATCTCGAAAATATTCTAAAAACAGAGAAAACGGCTTGGGAAGAGGCGCAACAGGTGCTGCACTTTTTCCCCAGAGGTTTCATTCCGCGGAAGAAGAATTGTGGTAGATCTATACTTCCCTTTTAAAAGATACGAGATATATTTTATCAAAAAGATAAAATTTAAAGATTTAATAAAATATCCAGAATATTCCCGAGCGTTCTGACTCGGAGTTTTAAAACAGTGTCTAGAAAATGAAGCGATTTTCGACCTGGACTCCAAATGAACTCTAATGACTGTCAAAACGACCGTACTGGTGCGTAGATGACGACCAAGGGGTAGACACAAGTGTTTGAGCTATCGCTTGGCGATAAGCTTATGAATTCTTATAAATCGTTCCGCGTATCAAACATGAGGCCCAATCATCACTGGGTGGTTGTCGGAAGGTGTGGAACTGAGCTATCTACAAATAAATGCATTTAAAGTAACAAGTTATTAAATTACAATTTCCAAAAAACAATTATATTACACTTTCACAATTTACAGAATCACAATATTATAACATGTAAACAAAAATATCACAAAATACAAACAAAAATATCACAATAATGAAACAACAATATCACAATATCAAAATATAATAATATCACAATCAATGACTGAATAATACATTTAACCACAATTTACAAACTCTATCAATGTATGTCAAAATATATTTTGGTGAGCATCATGTCTGACTCCAAGATGTGTCTGATATTCCTTTGATATTGTTTGTATATTGTGATATACAAATAACAAGATCACAATATACAAACAACAATATAACAATATCGCAGTATAAAAACAACAAAATCATAATTTACAAAGAACAATATCACAATATACAAACAATAATATCACAATATCCAATATCACAATATCAAAATGTAAACAACAACAATATCACAATCATTAAACCACAATATCACACTCATTTTATTACAATATTTGTCAATGTATATTACAATACATCTTTTTGTATAACATAATTATTTGATTAAATATCAGCCTATTTATTAGTACAAAATCACATCATACCAACAACAATATCACCCTATTTTGACTCTTTATCACAAGCAAGATTAATATCTATATTACTCATTTACTTATCACTAATTCTCAATTTATCAACTACATAGTCAAACAAGATCAATTTCGTACAAGTAAACCCTAATTTCTATAATTACACAATTACAAAACCTAATTCCCGCAACTAAACATAATTTACGAAATTAAACCTAATATTAGTTCAATGTGTCGAAATAATAATGAGTAACAAAGATAATTTCAATTTCAAAGCAAGAACATGAATGTAACACTATAAAAAGTAAATTCATTCACTCTTTTGGTTTAATTCCTACTAAATTCTTCTTTTTCACTATTTAAAAATCAATTTTCGAACAAAATCAACATGCATCAAACGATTTCGAACAAATTTGACTATAATAGTAATAGAAAATCAAGTATAATAAAAAAACAACTGAAAAAAAAAATAGAACTAACCTCAACGATTTTGTTCAAAAATATACTGAAATTCGTGAATGAAGTTTAATTCTAATTGCAATTGAGTAGAATCGTTGCTATATTTACGCGGATTCGAGCGATATTGTTAATTTCGACGGTGTTTTTGCGTAAGAAGCCTTTATTTTTTTTACTGGGTTTGTGTGTGTGAGTTGTAACGTGCACGTGGCAATCATCCAGGCCATCTATTTCTTTTCAGATCGGACGGTTCATAATTGGTCTCACTGACTCAAATATTTAGGTGGACTCACCGGATCCCGCTTCTCTCTCTCCACATAAATAAATAAAAATTCATATACTATATAGTTTAGATGCATAAAGTTGTAATTTGTCTAGCATATCAACCAATATAATATAGGAAGGGTGTTTTCGAAACTATAGGACGTAAATCAATCAAAATTCACATAAGATAAAATATTTCATAATTATTTTATTTTGTATTTTAATTAGTGTTTAAATGCTTATAATATAATATTTAATATTTATTTAAAATAATTATAGCTACATTCACATGTGTGACTATTTGATTATTAAAGGTAACAATAATTGTCGCGGGAGTAGTGAAAGTGATAGTCGTAACAACCAAAGTAGTGAAATTAATAATATTAAATGTGAGAGTAGTGAAAGTAATAATAATGACGGTGGGTGTGACAACCCTCGCGAATGCGGAAATAAAACATAACAAGCGTGTGATTTATAAAGCGGAAAATACGGTATTTTAAAAACCATTATACATGCAAGATAGAAATACGAGGAATGTCAGTAGTTACAAACCAAATATAAAATACTACACGAGACGTAGTCTCTCAAAATGTTAACAAAAGACAAAGTTATTTAGCATCTAGCTAATGAACGTCTAGAGGTGTTTCATCCAGGGACAACGCCCGCTAGCTCACACCCGAACCCAAAATACCACAAGCAAAAAGCCATCCAATCAAGCAACCTGTTCATCCATGAAATACCCAATGAACGCCACAGTCGTGGAGGCGAAGTAACTTAGGGTTCTCCAGCCATTCACATTAAACGTACATAAAAGGAAATACGAAAATAGAAGCATGCATATATAGATATACATGTGAAATACGATAAGGATAGATAGGCAATTCAATATATAATGAAAAGAGCATATGAAATACAAATCCGAATCCATCATGTTATAAAAAGACTCGGGGAAGACACTCTTAGGCAACCGAATACACTCACTAGGGCTTATATCTCACCGTTAGCGGTATAAGTTTGATAAGATTGAGACTCAACAAACAAACCATGCCAAGTCATGCAATGATCACAAATAATCCATCATGTAATCATCCATCCAAGCACACCAATACATTGACGACATCTCTCACGGTAAATGAAACGCACTAGCACCGTGTACATGGCAAGTATGATTAAAAGGCATCCACGAGATAAGCATTTCCCTGAACGC